>CM047428.1:37480835-37742945 GCA_026168455.1 Theocolax elegans
GTCGGTACAGGCCTTTTCAGGTTACATTTAAAAAAATCTGTCATTTTCTCCCGTTTTTTTGGGAAACCTAAACATTTCCACAGTTCTTCACATTTTTTGATGCATTTGGAATGCTGTGAAAATAGCCTTTTATTAGCATTAATGGATTTTATGGTGTCTGTTGTGGCAATCAAATTGAACGTGTGACTAGCACAACGGTAGTGAGTAAGCAGCATTGAATTATTATCGTCAAGATAGAATTCCTCATCAATTTCTGACTGCGGTTCTTGTTCAGCTTGTAAATTCACGTTTTCATCACTATCAGTTAAACTGTCATTACTTGTGTCATCAATGCTCATACTTGTATTAGCACTAGTATCTGCACTAGAATTAGTAGTAGCACTTTTTTTTTTTTATTTTAACGTCACTCAGTAGTAGCACTTGAATTAACACACTGAAATACTTTTTCGGAGTCATAAGTTTCTATAAAACGACAATAATAATAATAATATTAATAATAATAAGAAGAATAATATTAATACTGTAACAAAATAGGACTGGTAAAATGTTTATTACATTATTTGAAATAAGTCATCAAATAGTTCAAACAACATTTAAATAGTTCGAATAAATCTAATAATTTTAAATAATCGAGTAATCTTAACTTCGATCAAATATTTTGCAAAAGTGGAAAGTCCTAAAGGTATGTTAAGTCCGCCGAAAACTAACGAATCGCGGCCAAATCCCAAGACAACGGTGGAGCAGATAGAGGTCGACCAACCAGCCCCGACGGGTACAGTTTATTGTCTGCCGCGGGATATGAAGAGAACCAAAAAGAGAGCGAGCGGCGGAAAAAATTCGCGGAAACCATCCGAGGCGCAGGCAACATAATCCCTTGCGCTAGTTGACGGTTGAAGACTACTACTTGGCCGCAGACGATGGTAATCTGGTACAAGCCGTGCCTACACCATCGCGTCCGTAGCAATGGTTCCGCCGAAGGAAGAGATGTCGCTCACAATGAGCAGACCCTTACAACCGCCCAGGCCGCTGACCCAAGTCAGGAGAGAGATGTCGCCTGCGCCGACCCTCTTTACGACCAAGTTTGTCAGCGGTAGGCGAGGAGAAACGGTATAGGTCGCTGGACAATGTTCAAGAAGTTAAATCCTATCAGGACGGATTGAACCATTCACCCCCCCCCCCCCCCCCCCGACAACGCCTGCTTTAATTGTTGGTGCGTAGGTTATAACCGCCGGGAGTGCGCGGCCGCGCAAGGGCATGACTTCTGTCTTAATTGTGGCTGCCAAGGGGTGATTATGACGAGTCGTCCTCGATGTAGGGATCCCTACCAGGTGTGATTGGAAATCCGCCAGACAGTGAGGAAGCCGTAGTAAAGCGAAGAAGCGACGGATGGATGAGACCAACGTCGCAACCAGCAGAGCAACACCACCCTCACCGCCTTCCCCATCAATAATTAAACCTCAAAAGGCCGAAGAGAAGATAACCCGTGGATGTGAAGAGAGCAGGAATCAGCAAGTCCGCATGGAGCTGATCTAGGATGTGCCTCCACAAGAGACATTCCTACGTCGCCTGGCACAGGGTTAGGGAATACCAAATGCTGCACCATTGGATGAGGTGCAGGCGGGTCTTAACACCTCATTTCGGCAAGCTCATATACTGCGAAGTTGTCGCTATTGACCCTGTATCCTGCATTCATGATTCCATTGGTCGAACCAACCCTCTGTGCCGATCAGGATAAACATAACGTCGGAGGAGAGCAGCAATGCCTTCACTGACCTTCTTCGAGAGTGTCGCTTGGTATTGAAAACAGTGGCAGGAGATGATCCCGCAGCGAGAGACGACGTCCTGCGATTGGTGATGACCACCCTCGAAAAGAAGTTTACCACCCGTCGGTCCTAGTTCGTCTGGATGGAGGTTGTCAAATTTGCGTGTGCGTTACCGTTTATTTCATTGCCCTCTTTTCAACTCTCACATCAGCAGGATGATGTAGAGTTTAGGGGGGGGGGGGGCTTTGCGACGAGATGTCGTTGCAATGAAATAAAATAATCTTAGAAAATAATATGTCATTGTACTAAATTGTAATAAACCTAGTAGACTGTAAACTGTGTATTATATTTATATCTTGAACTGTATTCAGTGAAGGCCGCGCCAGCCATTTGTTTATATTGTCGCCCGAGGATGTGCATACATGTACCATGTGCATCCATGTACCTTTGTAAATACGTGTAAGTGCGTTAGGTACTTTACGGCGGTCTCAAATCGACCAAAAAGTTTATTTTGAGACCGGCCGTGACCGAGCTCGCATAGAAATCGACACACGTGAGATATCGATACCGTGACACGGGTTAATACCGGTCCAGTTTGTCGGACCATGCGACCTAGCGACTAGCGCTACCTTTGTTACTGCCCGAGGCAGGCGAATCGTCGCGGCGTCAAGCCGCGCCTGCACTTAGCCAAGGACGGCGGGACATCCTGCCACATCCAGCGGCAAGGATATGTCGGGGTGCCTACTTCCGCAAGGACGCAATGAGTCCGCAAGGAGTGTTTATAGAAAAACAAAGTAAGTGTGTGTTTTCAAACTATACGTCATAGTTTGTGTACATTATTTAAACTATATTCATAATATTTCTATATTGACGGTTTAAATGTTGATTATCTTCTATTCTGTTAATCGTCGAATTATCATGATTGATATGCAGCATTTCCGAAATGAGTCTTTTTTTATAACAAGATTCTTTATCTATTATTTTTGCATCTTTCCACTTAAAATTGTGATTTACATTATTTAAAATATGTGCAGTAACAACGGTTTCTGGATTTTTATTGTTCTGATGTTCTTTTATTTGATTTTTTAAGCAGCGTTTTGTTTCTCCAATATAAATAGCCGGGCATTTAATACTAATATTACGCTCGCGATAACGAAGACGGTGTGTTGGATAATGTGAAATGCGTCTTCCCACAATTCTGCCCCGTAGTTGGTAACGCTCATCAATAGTCACCATAAGCTCGGTCGCGAAATGTTCCTATTTGCCATAAATCTGCTCAAGGCCTTTGTCTTTTTCGCTGCTTTTTGTATCAGTGTGCGTATGTGGAACCAGTAACTGAGCTTTGTGTCCAGAGTCACCCCCAGATACTTAACATCCCCGTATCGATCCTTCGTCTAGTCAGCAGCAGAAGTCCCGGCTTTTGTAATGCGAGACGCAGTCCATGGTCTTTCATTCATCTGGTCACCTGATGCATAACCAGTAGGACGCATCAGCGTAGGAAAATCGGGATGTGTACGACGGCATCTCCAATTGTAGAAGGCTATCAGACAGTATGTTCCAGAAGTCAGTTCCCAGAATATAACCCTGGGCAACCCCTGCGGTTATGTGTCTGTCTTTCCATCCGTCAATGATTTCGTAACTAAGGCGTCGGTCTCTCAGGTAATCCCTCAGTACTCAGAAGGTAGTCTGATATCCGGAATACTATTTCCATCACTTCCAGAATATCAACCCACCTCAACGAGTTGATGGCGTTGTTGACGTCTACTGTAGCCAATAATACCAGAGGTCTGGTCGCATGGTACCTAATATTTCGTTCGTCAAAGATGTTCTTAACCACGTCTATCGTTCCTATCCGTCTACTGTCGGTCTGATAAGTCCCCCGCGGCTTTTACCGCTTGTAGAAACCTTGATCTCAGTATTACCTTGTACAACTTCCCGGTCGAATTTAGCAGAGAAATGGGCTTCTTGGGAGATGGATTCTCAGGGTTCCCTTTACCTTTACTCAGCAGGACCAGTTGAGCTGCCTTCCAAAGTTAGCTAGACACACGCTCTACCAGGCTTTTTGCGAGCTTCGCGCTCATAAAAAGAGAGCACTCTCCGTTCATTCGTTCGACTGCCTCCTCCCTCCTCTTTGGATGGAATGTAAAAAGGTCGTTGATGATCCTGTCCATCGATTCGGCATCCCTAGTTATCGGTAGAACCCGTCTCCCCAGTTGACGGGTCATGATCCTATAACCCGCGCGCCCAGAGGTCTGAGTCTACTTCGTCTCGTTGAATCCTCAGAGCTAGACCATGACGTCTTATGTTTGCGATTTCACTTGTACACGGAGAGATATTTTCATAAGTGAAGACGGTGCCCACTAGAAAAGCATGCTGTTTGACGGTGGCGATACCAATACCTCATGCATGAGGCACCACTTGTGGGTCCGCGCGTGTCAGTTGCCTATCGAGTTTGTCCATGTCTAGTCATTTCACATTGCAACGAGAGGGGCACATTATACAATTACCATTCGACCGCGATGTGTCAGCAAGACCGGAGGCGACTTACTGATAGTCGCTGGCTGTGTAGTTCTCGAACACCCTCATGCCTTTAGCTTTGAGGTCATGTTGTTCGAAACAAGGGTTACGTCGGGTATAGAATTCCCAAACGTAGACCTCCCCTAATCCGCGTTTGGAGATTTATATTGCACCCTCCCCGCGTATACATACTGCTGCCGTGCTTGTGTTGCTAGCATGCCAAGTCGGCGGTGTTAAGTCTCGATACTGTTAGCTGATGACAAAAATCTTTGCGCTCAGCCTCGCGGCAAACTGACGGAGCAGTACGTGCGCGATGCTACTCCGATTCATATTGCATTAGAAAACAGTTAGCGGCATTATGTCGTTGATCTTCGTCGCTGCTAATGCCGTATTGAATGCTGCACATGTGCCTGTGCACCGTGATCCTTTCGGCCACATCTCCAGCCTACTTTTAACCTACCCTTCTCAAATAGTGCATTCGTTTCCCTCGCGTCGAACTCGCATACCTCAAGGATCAGGCATCGGTTAATCGCGTCTTTCACATGGTTCTTGTGCGTAATGCAGTCAAGCATAAGGAACTCCATTATTGTTGTAGTTGTCAACTCCTTTACTTGGCACTTTCTCCGAAAACAACCTATAAGACTCAATCAAAATCCTGCCGCGACTCTTGTTTACCAAGTCGCAGCAGAACTCCGATCTCTTTCGTTTTGCGTATCTGTCATAGGTCCCTTTCTTGCTTTGTTGAGTAGTAGATGGCCAAGGTTGCGCAATATCTGGTCTTCAGTTGGCCGCGACCGTTCTCTTTTTTTTTTTTGGACGACCGCCGACTTATTCTCTGTCTGAGTTGCCTCTTCGTAATGGATATAGTATA
Organism: Theocolax elegans; assembly: GCA_026168455.1. Classification (NCBI taxonomy): domain Eukaryota; kingdom Metazoa; phylum Arthropoda; class Insecta; order Hymenoptera; family Cerocephalidae; genus Theocolax; species Theocolax elegans. The sequence goes on from CM047428.1 coordinate 37,485,987, forward strand.
CCTCACTTGGAGATCGCCCGTTTATAGGGGTCTCTCCATTCATGCAGGTCGGGCTCGTTTATAGAGCCGCCTTTCAATCATGTTTCGCTTGGGAAAAATACCCGTTTATAGGGCTTCCCACTATACTGGGACTCGACCAGGTACAGTGGGAGTGTATGTGTTGCGTTGAGTAGTTGATAAGTTATTGTTGATAGTTTTAATTATGTTGATAAGTTATTGTTCTCTATACTTATAGTTATTGAATACCTTTTTTAACACTTCATTTAAAACCAAAGTCTCAGTTCTTTGGCAAGTGTAAAAGTCATTTAATAATTTTGTAACTCTGACATGTATAGGATTGTTTTTATTTTAACGCTGAGTAATAAATGTTTAAAAGTCACATCGATCAAAATAATTTAAGGTAAATCACAATGTTATATTTAAGAAAATGCTGTATCTTTTATTGCAACGATGACTGACTTATATGTTTAGTAGTTTATATATTGATTTAAACAGTATGAAAATACAAAGTTAATAAATAGAGATGGAATGTCCGAAAAACAAAGTTAATAAGTGGAAATGGAATTTCCAAAACAAATAGACTGCTATTGAAGATGACCGCAAGGCTTAAACTGACAGTAGTAAACGATGGAAACACGCCGACCTACAGACGACCAAGATACGGTGATTATAAAACCGACGTGATCTTGGCTTCGGATAAAATTACAGATAGAGTGATCGAGGACTACACAGCCAGCGATCATCATAAATTGCAGAAGTCAGGAAAAACGACCTCCTCGGTGGACGTAATACAGCTAGAGTACGACAAACTCGACAGGCATCTGAACAACGCAGAGCCACCCTCACAGGTACTGCTGTGAGAGCTGACTCACCGCGACAGGACCATCAGGACAAGCGCTCGCAGGGACGGAATCAATTTTCTTCAGCGGGTATGCAAAGCATCTATGCCGCGGAGACGAAACGTATATAACAAACAAAACACTTATTGGTGAACAGCGAAAATCGCGGAGACTAGAGAGATCTACCTAACGCTGCGTAGAAAAGCCAACGGGTAACGAACAGAGAAACTGCAGTGACTCTATCCGAAAAGTACAAAGCTGCTAGAAAGACTTTGCGGTTTGCTATAAATAGCAGCAAGCGATACTGTTGGCAGAAACTGACGGATTCATGGGTTACAAAATCGTAAATCTTCAGCTGGGGCGTCGACTGCTACCAATAACAAGGAACAGTGTAGCGATGGAACGGATCATCAACGGCCTCTTTCCATCACACGTGGACAGACCAAACGACATGGACGAACACACGGATACTGAATGCTCCCTTTTCACGAGCAAGGAGCTCATAAAAACTGGGAGATCGTTGAAGCCCATCAAGGATCCGGGCCCTCACAGTGTGCCGAGTGAAAACTTGCGGTTCGTCGCTACGCGATATCTTTAACAAGCTCTGAATAACTACTCAATTGGTTCTCATTAGTAAAAGTAAGGATGATCCCGAGAACCCGTCTTCCTACAGGCCGCTCAGCATAGCTGGATTTAGCTGACCGACAGTATGGATTCTGAAAGGGATGCTTACCATCGGAACAATAGACGTAGTCAAGAACATCTTGCTACGCGAGACCAGGGCTGCCATGTGACCAAACCACTAGTGTTATTGGTGACGCTCGACGTTCGCAACGCCTTCATCTCGCCGAGGTGTATTGATATCCTGAACCTACTTCTTCAGGTTGTAAGAGACTACCTTAAGGAACTACATCTCATTTATGAGACTACGGACAGGTAAAAAAAGAAACGAATAACCGCGAGGGTTGCTCAGGGTTCTATCCTGGGGCATGACTTCTGAAATATACTGAACGATAGTCTACTCCGACTGGATATGCCGACGGATACATCCCTCATTGCCTACGCAGATGACTGCGGCTATCATCGTGGCCCGTGACACTCACCTGATTCAGCTCAAATTGAACCAAGTTATGCGACGAATTAACGAGTGAATGAAAGAGCATATACTGCAGCTCTTGCTGCCAAAGACCGAACTTCTGCTACTGACTAGACGTAGAATAGACACGAGTATTCCCTTGACGGTGGGACTGAACAAGTAGTGACTGGGAGTGAGGTAAAGTATCTGGCGGTGAGTCTGAATACGAAGCTGAGTTTCTGGCCCCACATACGTAAAGTGACCCAAAAAGCAGCGGAAAAGACAAAAGTTTTAAACGAGAAGCACTACAACGGACGGGCACGTTGAGGATCGCGTACGAGTATCGGTCGGTGTCGGAAAACACCGTACTCGTAATCGCGGGCGTCATTCCGTTCAACCTACTCGCGGCGGAACATAAGCGCGCATACGAGCGAACCAGGTACATGGGTAGGGTTGACGCTGCAACGGAAGAACGAACGTATGCGATGAACCTCGGGAAAACTCGGTGGACAAACATCGCACACGGACGATGGACGCGTAGGCTCTTCCCTTCGGTTGTACCGTGAAAGGGGAGGAGTCACGGTGAGGTGGACTTCTATCTCACCCAGTTCTTGTCTGGACACCGATAATTCCACGGCTATTTACACCGAATGGGCAGTCTTGCAAGGCTAGATTACAAGTACTGTGGCTGGGCCTACGGCGATGCTGAACATACGTTCTTTGCTGGTGAGCGTTGGACCTAACAACGTCAGTGACTAGAATCTGACGAAAGAGCGATCACGCCAGAAATCGTGACACATGTGATGACGATGACCGCAGACAACTAGAGGTTGATTGCAGAATACGTAACGAATGTGCTACGGAGCAAGAATATGGATAAATGTCTGAAAGATTGAGCGGATGTGTTTTTCGAGTGAGTATGGAAGGATAAAAGAGTGAATATGTTTCTGGACATGCATGGACAGCCGCCCAGTTTGAAGTAATGTGAATAATAGTTGCGAGTTCGTGTCGCTGCGAAGAAATATATGTGGGTGTAGTGGGTATTAGTAGTTTGCTCCAACCGAGTCCCACACTCAGTGAACTGTCTTCTCTTACAAGGGGGTCTACTGGTTGTGCATTAAATGCCAGTACCACAGAAATAATACAATTAATAATAAAATTAATAAGCACCGCGGACTATGGAACTTTACAACAAACATAACACCAGTCTGGTAAACGCATAATACACTCATTCCACTCAATAATCTGACACTCATACATACACGATACAAACGTAGCAAGCTATCCGAGGGACGGGTTATTGGGTAAGGATGAGCGGCTCTTGGTGCCCCATTCCGACTCACAGAAGATGCAGCGGATGAAACCAGAGAGCGCTACTAGGCCGCCTATAGTGAGGGACTCGTACCCTGCCCTCATTAGCTGGGAGGCTGCCCTGCATAACGGTGTATAATTTTGCTTCCATTAGTACTTCTGACCAATCGAGATTTTCAATATACTTACTTTTAGCTATACTGAATTCAGTTTGTTTCGATTTAAAAAGTAAGTATCGTAAAACCGTCACGGTAGTAAAAATATTTTATTAATTTCTAATAGTTATTTATCATTTATACCTTTAATGCAAAAAGCAAATAAAGTCGATTTTTATTCTTTTTAGGTATTTCATTTACTTCACCAACTTTTAAGTTCATTGAAGTATGAATTTTTTTAAATTTAATAAGTTATTTGGCACCTTTGTCACATGGACTACTATCAGTGCAAACAAAGGAAACTATATTTCCTGGTCGATGTGTCAGGGGGTTCTTTGCTTCTACTATCCTTTTACCAATAGTTTTGTATGATTTGATTCAAGATTTTTTAGATGAGACATCAGAACAATTATCTATTTCATCTTCAGAACAACTATTACCATTAGAAGTTTGTTTTGTTATATTAAATTTAGTAATTTTTGGTTGAACGACTGGTTCCATTCATAATCTTCGTGAGATTCAATATCACTCTCATAATAATCTATTTCTTTAATTATTCTATTGGATCTACTATTATTAATCTTATCATTATTATTATTCTTATCACTATGTTTCTTATTACTAAACTTAGAATTAATATTTTAATCTTTATTCTTATTTTTATTTAGATTAGTTTTAAATGGTTCTTCTGGATTTTTAATATTTTCATTGGCGTTATTGTTAGAATTTAAAATATTGTCTAACAATTTGTGTTGATTTCTAGTTATAGTATTAATTTCAACAGGTTCGACTGGGTTTCTTGAAAGTGCATGTGCATCAGAATTTAATTTCCCAGGTTTATAAGTGATATCATAATCATATTCGAAGAGTTTAAAACCATTTTTGAACCCTTGTATTTAAATCAGCCATCTTAAATAATACCAATGGTTAATGATCACTGATTATAGTGATTTACCTACAATATACGTAGGTTTAAAAAGTTTGAACACTATGAATTACAGCTAAGGCTTCTTTTTCGTAAACTTCATAATTTAATTCTGTATTGCGTAACACTCTGGAAGTATAAGCAATTGGAAGATCTTTTCCAATGACACCTTGGGATGAAACACCTCCTAGTGCATATCCAGAAGCATCAGTAGTTATATTGTAATGTTTCGATAAATTAGAAAATTGCAGTAAAGGATTTTCATCCCAAATAAATAAAATATCTTTTTGAAGTAATTTGGTTAACGGCTTGGCTATTGAAGCAAAATCTTTAATAAATCTTCTGTTCCTTAGGATCAGATTTAAGTCCTTCTTTATTCAATTCATGACCTAGATAAATAACTTTTTCTCTCAGAAATTCACATTTATCAGCCTGGAGTTTTAATCCAGCTTTTCTCAGTCGATCCATTAATAATTTGATTTTTTCATCATGTTCTTTTGAATTAGCATATATTACTATATCGTCAAGATATACGAATAAAATTTTACCTTGCAATTCTATTAGAACATTGTGCATTAATCTTTGAAAGTTTGCTGGTGCATTCCACCATAGTCCAAAGGGACTACTAAAATCGACGAAAGCCCGATGCGAGGTCAAGGACTGTGTAGAAACGAGCTGAGTTAACTTGATCAAATATTTCTGTGATATTGGGTAGAGGGTATGCATCATGAACAGTCTTTTGATTGAATTCTCAAAAGTCCAACACCATACGCCATCTAGGTTTACCGATGAATCAGGTTTCTTTGGTACAATCCATAGAGGCGTATTATATGGTAAAGTTGAGAGGCGAATAATTCCTGCATCAAGAAGTTCTTGCACTTAATGATTTACTTCATCTTTTAATGTATGCGGAAATTTATATTGTTTCGAATTATTAGATTCATTATCCGTAGTAGGTATTTTATGCATTACAATATCAGTACCTGATAATTCATCACCAGGTTTAAAGAAATCGTCTTTATTTTCTTTAACGAGATTTAATACGTATTTCTTCTCTTTAGATTCTAAATGATCGGTCCTGATTAAATTTTTAATGTCTACTGATTGGGTATGCATAATAAAATATATTGATTCAGGTTCAGGTTTTAAATATGCATTTTGTGCAATTTCTGCTACTAATAACATTGGCAAATTCAAATCTTCTGTAATACCTGATTGCGATATGCAATAATGAAAACTGAAATTTTCATAATCTGAAGATTCGCTTTGTATGTTTGAATCATCATTATAACCTGCATGATCACATAAAAACAATTCAGATAAACTTCTTTTTACTTCTGGTGTATCAATTTCTCTGAGAGTTTAGGTATCTCTATTGGGACATAGTTTGAATTAATTTGGCAGAATAAATTTTTAATATTTATTATTGATCCAGATTTAAATAATCTGAACTAACAAGGAGAGGTCACACCCTCTGGAAAACGGATCCTTACCAAACTCTAGGATATAATTTCTACTATAAAATCATGCAGAAAGTCGGAGTTTTAGTGTCCAATGGCCATTTTTACGATAGATATAAGCAAATAATGAAAAATCTCGCCGAAAAAACCGTTGAGTTTGAATGTTTATAACTCAGAAACAATAAAAAATGTACGTATAAACTAAATTTTAAAGGAAGGCTGAGGTCGAGTAGATACGTTTTGAAAAAAGGAAGCCCAATTATTTTAATATGGTCAAAAGTTATGGGAGAAATAAGAATTAGACGAAATTTTTTCGAAAATTTAAAGTTACAATTTAATGATTTTTTTAGCCCAAAATTTCGTCTAATTCTTATTTCTCCCATAACTTTTGACCATATTAAAATATTTGAGCTTCCCTTTTTTCTAAAACGTATCTACTTGATCTCAGCTTTCTTTCAAAATTTAGTTTATACGTACATCTTTAACTGTTTCTGAGTTATAAACATTCAAACTCAACGGTTTTTTCGGCGAGATTTTTCATTATTTGCTTAAATGGGCATTGGACACTAAAACTCCGGCTTTCTGCATGATTTTATAGTAGAAATGATATCCTAGAGTTTGGTGAGGATCCGTTTTCCAGAGGGTGTGACCTCTCCTTGTAAGTATACCTCGTCCTATAATATCTACTTCCTCTGATACAGCATAAACAATGGCTGATTGTTCAAAAATTGCAATTTCTACAGCTCCAAGAGTTGGTATTAGCTCTGGGCTATCTTAGTTATTTTGGGTACATATAATAAAATATTTTCATTTCATAATAAGTTTTCTTTTATAATATTAATTTCAGAATCGGTGTTAATAAAAAAATTCTCTGTAGAGTTTGTTGGTGAATTCTTTACCTTAACGGGATGTCGAATCCAAGTTACACCTCTTCGACGCTCTTCGCGACGACAACGAGTGAAAGGTCATCGGCGTAAGCCACCAGCGAAACCCCCTGGTGGAGCCGCTATCTCAAAAGACCGTCGTAAACAACGTTCCATAACGGCGGCCCCAGGACCGAGCCCTGCGATACGCCCCCAGTGATGTTATAGGAGTGAACACTTGCATCAGTGTCGTACAGCAGGGTCCGATCCCTCAGGTAGCTCGAGGCGATTCTTCAAAGATGAAGCAGTACATTAAGGTGTTCTAGAGGCATGTATTCTATGACTGTATTAGAATCTCTCCATAGGGCAACATTGCACCGTCTAGCTGACAGTATTTAATTGCCCTGGTTCCTCTGCCATTCGACTTTAGCATTCCCACGGGATCCGAGTAGGTTTGTTCTAAATGGTCCCAGGCTCTTCGAATTCGATTCGGCATTTCAATAACTTATCGAATTACGAAAGTCGTCAAGAATCGCCTTTGGGATCGGTTAACCGCGATCGGAGGCCACTTAAGTCAGTGTATCAAAACTCCTTACGATAGCCCACCGCCTTGCGACGGCTAGCTTAGAGCCATAATCCTTGGTGTGGATGCGGCGGTGTTTAGCTCCCTACCGTCTTCCGCTTTCGAACATAAGCGGCATCCGGGTCAATAACGCTTTACCCATCAAGCCTGCTTGCAACCACATACCACGCAGAATCCAACCTTCCTGGGACACGCTGACGTTTCACTTTGACACAGAGTTACGCTAACGTGGGGCTCGTACCCAGTTCCCGCGTACCAGAGTAAAGTCATATTGGTCCAATTGTCGACATGCCGAAACACATCTTCCTATTACTTCCCGGATCCCCGGGGAGGTTTTGCGGTAAGTGGCCTAATGTTCGAACATTTTCTGAAGGATAAAGCGTTCGACAATCCTTTCAGCAACTATCCAAGGGGATACCGTTCGGAAGTCCCCTTGAACGAGAGCGTATAAACATAAGTTTAGATACGCAAATATGGTGTTTTTGACATCTCACCCTATGCAAAGACATACCGGTAACTTTTACCATCTGGATGAGAAACTACTTCGGCCTGGATGTGCCCCAAGGCGGACCTCGAAAGGTCTATGGCTATGGCTGAACAACCTTTCGGAAAGCCGAACTGGTCCTTTAAGAGGTCACTTTTCACTGAGATGGCTGCCTCCAGCCTGGCATCTATTACCCGTTCAGATAGCTTCCCGCATATATCCAGCATGGTCGGTACGAGGATGGCTCCTCCGGGGGTTTATTTCCCTTCGGTAGGAGCACCAATCCCTGTGCCATCTACTGGTCCGGGAAGCATCCATCCTTAAAGCATGTCCCTAAAATGATTAGGGGCCTTCAGTGCCGTGGTCTTAACTGCTAGGCCGGGTATACCGTCCGGTCCCGGGGCCTTCGGGAACCGATTTTTGGGAATGATTTTCCAGACAGCCACCCTCAGCTCGTCTTCCGACATATCCGGCGGCTCGACCGCACCGTCCACCGCCATCAGGCCCGTGTCTAGTACTCTGTCCTGTTATTGTGAGAAGAGATGGCGAATGACTCTGTCGAAAATTCAGGGCAGGTTGGTGTTGCCGTACCCCTGGGGTTGATCTTATTCATGACCGTTTTGTATGGCATGCCCCAGGGGTTATTTTCTATCTCCTCGCAGAAGTCGCGCCAACACTTTCTCTTCGCGGCTCTGATGGCAGTTCTAAGCTCTTTTCTCTTTTCCTCATAGTCCGCCGTCTGTTCTTTGAACCGCGGCTTCTTTCTTGCTTTTTGGTGCAGTTTTCTAGCTCGCAAACCTTCGTAACGCAGCTCCGCTATTTCCTCAGACCACCGTAAACTGATGATCGGCCACAAAGATTTAATTTCGTAGCCATGAATGCGTCGCAGGCCGGTGTTATAGCCGTCGTATTATTAACGAGCGGCTAATCACATAATGAGAATATTGTTTTAACGACAGTAAAATGGTTATTATTTTATTATTATTACAAATAGCAAATTCGTTACATGGCGCCCAACGTGTATGGTGATTAGCGACACGCTTATTATTTATCATTAATAGTCCCAAAAAATTAATTTTCAATATTTAAAAATTTTCAATTCAGTCAGTGATTCGCGGTGTTTACGCTACAAATAATATTCGAAAATTGTAACTTTTATACATTTCGAAAATATTCTTTTGAATCCTATATTATTTGAATTTTAGATCGATTTTTCTTTTCGATTTAATTTTAGCGTATTGCGAATTTAATTATTTCGTGTTTTTTTATTATTTATTGGTTTATTTAAATAATTATTAGCGATACCGCGGAAAATAAATTTATTGTTTTTCTAATAATTTTTCGTAAGCTGTATAATCGCAATTTAGGTTGATTTAGTCCATTTCGCGTGCGTGCGTGTGAGTGTGTGTGTGATATACGCGGTAAATATAAAAGTACTGTAGCGTATCGCGTTAATTACTCAATTTAATTTTTTATTGTTATTATAAATTATTAAAATAATTTTTATAGCGTTTCTTCGCAATTCAAAATTTTGTATTTTTTAACAATTGTTATCTTTAAACAATTGTTTTTAAATTCTTTCTTTCTTTCTTTTTTTTTTTTTTATTATTTTACCGTCGCTCTTTATATGCTCCCAAACCGGTGCTAATCAGCGACGGAGGTCATACGATGTCTTGGTGAAGAAAGCACTTGATGAAAATACATTCGCCAGTGGTGCTTGTATCAATCGGTCGGGGCCGGGAATCGAACCTGGGACCTCCAGATTACGAGCCCGACGCCCTACCGACCGAACCATCGCAGGCCTCTTTAAATTCTTTCAAATTTCTTTGTATACTAAATTTGTTAATTTAATTTAATTCTATTTTTGTAAATAATTGGAAAATTTATTTTAACAAATTGCAGATTTGTAATATTTTGTTTTTTTTTGCAATTTAGTTGATTATATTAAATCTAAGTTTGTTAAGCGAATTTGCGTATAGTTTAATAGCGATTCGCAATTATTTTGTAATTTGTTTCATAAATTATTTTATTGTAAGAATTTAGTTTGCCAATAAGGTTTAAAATTTAAATTTTATTTAATTTTTATAATTCAAAATGGCGTGTATGAACGTCGAGATCCAAGGATGGATTTTGAATCTAACAAGCGATCAATTCGATTCTGTACTTGATCAGTTAGAATGGACGCGTGACGGTACGCCCTTTGTATGTGTAGATAGGTTATATAGGCGTTTATGCGGCGACTATACAGCCGCGGATTTCATCCACTCAACTAGTGAGGATGATTTAGTTTCGCGGATTCGTCGCGAACAAATACTCTGCACCGTTTTGAAACATGCAATATTTAGCGAAGAAGCGCAAGGACAGATTGCGCACAGACAATTCGAAAACCTTAATCAAGCGGATGAGAGCGGCTTGTCGCCGCTTGCCAATAGTTCGAAGTCAAATGACAACCAACATGCCGATTTCGCATCGGAATCGCAGCATAGCGAGGTTAACGCGGGAAATATTGCGGGAAACCTTGCGGAAAACGCGACGAAAAACACCTCCGAAAATAATTTTAAATCAAATTTTGAATTGACTTCGATAAAAACGCTTAACACGACTATAATGGTAAGACCAATTCCTACCACATAGACCGCGATGATAAGGACCGCTATTACAACTACGTACTCGACGACGCAAGCAGCAAGTACGCATTTACAATCAAGAGGTGCGATACCAGAAACGGTATTTTCTTCAAAAGAAAAACGCACACACAAGCGGAAATTTATTCGGATTCACGTTCGAACGCAGACGCTCCGTGTTTACCGACTCCCACGTCTAGCCACATACGTCAGTTTTCGTCTCTGCCAGCTCCTGCGGATTGGCATGAGTCTCGAAGGGGGGGGGGGATGTGCCTGTAGTTACGAGTGATCAACTTACGCAACTCTTGTCGAATATGTCGGCGAGAGCGCCTACACAGTCACATGACATAGGTCGCACTGTTCGCCAGTGGAATATTAAGTTTTCCGGCGAATAACGCGAAAGCATCGAGGAATTTATTCAGCGCATCGAAGAATGGCGTAAGTTAGCGCATATTTCCGATGCGGATTTACTAAATGCTTTCTCGGAGTTGTTAACTGACGTAGTACTACATTGGTATCGCCAATCGCGGAAAGATTGGAATACTTGGGCTGATTTTTGCAATGCTGCTCAACGATGGTATGGCATTGAGCAGAACTTAAAGCAGCGCTTAATGGTGGAAGCGCAAGCAAGCAAGCAGGGTAGAGAAGAGCCTGCTTGTGATTACATTTTCTGCTTGTTAACCATATTTAGCAGAATGGATGCGGCTCCGAGTATGCAGTTTCAGCTAGACATGTTGTATGCTAATATGTTGCCATCTGTTCGAAAGTTAGCTCCGAAAGAAAAGGTTACAAGCGTCGATAGGCTTGTGCAGCTAGCTCGTCAGGCGGAAGGGTTTATTGAGAAAGAGCAACATTTTCCCGCTACTCCGCTGCCAGAAAAGAGCGTTTTGCCTTCTGTGGCTTATAAGCAACCAGAGGTAAAAAGGGCGGAAAAGCTGCTAGCGATGATGTTACGGTAAAAGTAGCGAGTATCGCAGAACCTACGATTGAAAATGTGGCCAAACTCTTAAATAAGATGCTAGATGAGAGATTTAGCAAATATGCGAATTCTTTTGCGAATTCCGCTAATTAGAAATATCCAGACGGATTGTCCTGAGTGCTCGGGAAACGAGAAAAGGGGCGAGTAGATAAGATCCCTACCGCCCCAATTATTAGCGAGACCTCTGATGTGGATGAAATTCCATCAGGAAATGCACAACCGGGGAAAATGCCCTCGCTTTTGCCTGTCGGAATTGACAAACAATCAGCGGAAAAAGATGTTTGCGATTCTCGCGCCGGAAAGCCAGTTGAAGAAGAGACTCCACAGTCTACTCGGATCGGAATCGGTGGATTCCGCGTACGCACTTTGTACGATTCAGGGGCGGCTCACACGGTTATTAATTCCTTAGGCTTGCAAATTGCATCAGCCATGGGAAAACCGTTAACGTTTTACATTAAACCAGGTGCACGACTCACTAACGGCCAACGCGCTCCAATACTTGGACGTTTAGAGCTGCCGTTCGATTTAGCGAATGAACGTCATTACTTGGATGTTTTAGTAATGAGCGATCTCGACGCCGATTGTATACTCGGTGCCAATTTTATTCGTGCCTTTAACGCTGTATTGTTGCCGCGTGAAAATCAGTTGCTGATTGAAAATGTGGTTGACGCAATTAAGCTTGAAGTATCTGATATCGGCATTAGTGAGGTCTGCTCACTAGCTGCAGTTGGCTTAGCAGATATTGACGAAGCGCAACGCAAACAACTCAATGAGTTGTTGGAAAAGCGTTTGACTGCTCCGAATGCAAAGCTAGGTGGTACTAACTTAGCTGAGCATGAAATTGATGTGGGCGGTTCACGTCCCATCAAACAGCGCTATTATCTGGTATCTCAGAAGATCGAGCAAGAGATGCACGCTCAAGTGCAAAAAATGCTTGACGCGGGGATAATTCGCCCGTCGACGAGCGAGTAGTCGAGCCCAGTAGTCATGGTGCGGAAATCTAACGGTACCTATAGATTCTGCATCGACTACCGTAAGCTCAATTCCGCCTCGAAGACCTGCACTTATCCGCTTCCCTATATGGAGATTATTTTGCGTAAACTCCAAAGGGCACGCTACATAAGCACACCGGATTTAAGCAGCGCATACCATCCGATTCCGATGAAAAAGGATCGGAACATCTGACGGCTTTCACGGTGCCTAGCTTAAGCTTATATGAGTTTACTCGAATGTCGTACGGAGTGGCGGGGGGGGGGGGGGAGGCGCTACGTTTCAACAGCTGATAGATAGGGTGATAGGTCCTGATCTTGAACCGTACGCGTTTTCGTATCTCGGTGACGTTATTATAGTCACCGAGACGTTCGAAGAGCATCTCAAATGGCTTGAGCATGTTCTAAAGCGGATTTTCGCTGCGGGTCTTTCGATAAACCGTGAGAAAAGCGAATTTTGCTGCAACGAGGTTAAATATCTCGGCGTGTTGGTGAATCGCGATGGATTTCGTCCTGATCCGGACAAGATAGCGCCGATCGTGGATTATCCCGCGCCAACTAACCTCAAAAAGCTACGCTCTTTCCTCGGCATGACTTCATGGAATAGGAAGTTTTTAGAGGATTTTGCTACGCTTGCGGAATCGCCTACAAAGTTAACAAACAAAAATGTTAAATTTGGATTGCGACATAGCTCCAGTAAGTTTGCCGTACGATAGTCAAGATGAGTGGTGTACGCAAAAACTTGTTATTTAATTGTTATTATAATTAAGAGAGAAATCCTTTATATGTTGACCTGCTTAACATTTTCTTTTGTCTGATGCTTTACTGTTTAATCAATTTATTTTAATTATTTATAAAATATTATTTATATTTAATTATGTTTTTCATTTTTTCTTCTGGCCTAGAGAGAGAGAGAGAGAGAGTAGAAATGCAGAGCTGGTACGTCTTCGGCTACCCAACGTCTGGAAGGGGGGAGTGGATCGAATTAATATAATATTTGATTATATTATATTGCTCGTTACATTCTCTCTCTCTATCTGGCCTGTGTATTAATATTTACAGCTGTTACAGGTCGACGTTCGATGATTTTCGGCGATTCTCGCGGACCTTTGTAAAGGTAAAAGATAGATAGATGGATAGATAGATAAAACTTTATTGGGTTTATAGGGGTAGAAACCCCGTTAATACATTATTAAAAAATATCGCTGAAAAATCAACATAAAAAAAATAACAAAAATTAACGCAATAACAAGAGATAACGTTCATCGCTTAGAACAACGCAAAGACAAAAATGACAATAAAGCTATAATATAAAATATAATAAAACAATAAATACAAATCTTAGAGGACGGATGAGGTTTTTACGCATAACTCTGTCATCCCAGGCTGAACAGTCAAGTCTATATAGATGCTCAAATAAGAATGTTTTAAAATGATTAATGTACGATGGATCAAACGGAATGAATGAATTGAACTGAAATGAATTTAACAATTTAGAGGCAGTTAAAACAAAAGATTTATTTAAGAATTATGTAAGAAGATAGGTTAAGGGCTTAGGAGAAAATCGGGAAGGATATCGAAGATGATCTGCTGAATGGTCGATTTGAGTGAAATAGTCAGCAAGATAATGGGGTGAATTTCGAGCAATAACACTATAAGCCAATGATCCAATGAAATACAAACGTCTAGACTCAACTGACAGCCATCGCAAATGTAGTTACTTGGTTAATTTGTTCGCAGTAGTTAAGTCGCAATTCCTTTAATTCGGAGTGTAGTTAAAAATTAATTTTGTAATTCTGCATTCGGGTGAAAAAATCTTTCCGAATATCTCAACAAGGTGTTTATCGTTGTCGACGCTTTTACAATCTGTCAATTGTACCGTATGTATTCTTGAGTTTGACTCTATCGAGCTACATAGTGATGTCGTTTACACAATGTTACAATCTATCAGTTTCGACATTTCTAATTGCTTTACTTGTATCAATCCACTCGCTCGAAAGTTACAATTCTTTATGACAGTTAATACTTTACAGTCGCCTAAACCCTCGAGAACGGCATCGCACGGTTCTGAATTTTACCTAAGCTAAATACACTGATACCGAACAATTCGACTATCTGTTTTAACATACGCGCTGATATTTCTATTTCCGAAATGGATAATGCGCTTGATTGTTTGCGACGCGCAAATCTCTCGGTTTCGACACCTCAGAGGTGTTGGTTTCTTGAACACGGTTATTCTTTCGGTGCGGTATGCTTCCGCGTAGGTATCCGCCATAAAGCAATCGTGCTTCACGTCCTCGACGTGTGTCTCATTTCTAATTTTTCCACCGCTTCGAGTGGCTTGCGAGTGGGTTGTACTACGCTTTCCTAACATCACATTATTTCAGGGGTTAACATAAAGCTTACCGATTTACATCTATTATCACGATTTATTACATTAATGGATTCAGTCTTTCTGTTACGTTTTAGAATACTGGGTATGAACTTGTTTGGCTTGCGAATGCTTGCTTCCGAACACGTAAGTGGTTCATTTTTATCACAATCATGATTACCGGCTCTCGCGTTTTGTATCGCGTCCGGTTCTCGATTTTTTGGAACCTCTGAGTGACTAGGATTATGTAACGTTTCGTACGTCTCAGAGTTTTCCGCCAAATTGCGTGGTTCGCAATATTGCTCGTCATTCGCGGAGTATGCTCCGCTTGTTAAAAAACTACTGGGCGTTAATCCGCCTTGGTCATAAGCAATGCTATCACCGACTGTGTCTGAAGTGTGATTCGTATTAGTAACTTCGTTATTCGTTACGTTAGTGCTTGTTTGGTCTACGTCAATGTCAGCGTTGCTCGGTATTACATTATACGCGTTACTACCATTTACGGTATTGTCTCTGACAGTCTCGGGCGGACTGGAGTTTTTAATTGACTCGGTTTGTTCCGTACGAATGAAGTATGCGGGTTTTAATAATTCTATGTTCACGAGTCTCTGTCGTCCGTTTACCTCAATCGTAAAATTACGTCCGTTAGCTGAACGTTCGATGACTTTATGTGGTCCGGTGTACGGTCTTTCTAAGGCTGGTTTAATGAGTTTAGTTAAGAGAAGTACGTGTGTGCAGCTCTGTAAGTCTCTAAACACGAATGGTCGTGTCTCGTTGTTGTGTGCTATCGGTACGGCTCTTACTCGGCGCATGTAATTTCGGAATTCGTTCAGATATACGTTGTTCTCTGTCGCGAATTCATCGAATACGCATAGTTCGCCTGGTATCCGGAGTGCTTTCCCGAATACGAAATCGGCGGGGCACGCGTCGGCCTCTAGCCTTACGCGTGTTCTCAAACCTAATAATACCGTCGCTAGTACTCGAGACCAGTCTGCTTTCTCCGTATGGCACATAATATATGCTTTATGGTCGCGGTGCCATCTCTCTACCATGCCGTTAGACGCTGGGTGGTACGGTGCGGTTCTATTTCTTTTAACGCCCGTTAATTGCAGTAACTCGGCAAGAAAACTTGACTCGAACTGTCTGCCCTGGTCAGAGGTTATGTAAATAGGTGCTCCGTACCTAGCTATCCAGTTCTCGTAGAACGCGCGCGCCACCGTCGTCGCTAACGTTTCGTACAGCGGCATGGCCTCTGGCCACCAGGTAAAACGGTCGATCATCGTTAATATATACTTGAATCCGTTGCTGTCGCGTAACGGTCCTACTAAATCTATGTGAACGTGTGCAAAACGCTCGTCGGGTGTTACGATTTTTTCCGGTAAGAATTAGTTCTTGCACCATTTTTTAACGTCTTTACTTATTTCCGGCCAAATGTAATGTTGCCGCACTATCCTATCTGTGGCTACCGCACTACGATGCGCGTTACCGTGGAACAAATTGATTACCTCGTCACGTAATGTTTTCGGTACATATGGTCTGATGGTTTCGCCTGATATGTCGCAATAAACATCTAGATGGTTTTCTCCCCATGTCAATTTTTTTAGTTTAATTGAATAGTCGGCTCTCTTTAAGATTTCTTTTAATTCGTCGTCGTTCTGTTGTTCTTCACGTAGTCTCGCGAGATCAAAAACGGTTGGGAACCTCAACGCGTCGATTTTTTTCGCATTTTTATCTGGAGTCGTTTCGGTGTGCGAATGAGTGTCTATGCGGTTGATTTGGGCAATGCCATTACCCGTGTCTATTCGCGAGAGACTATCCGCAACCAAATTTACTTCCCCCTTGATATACTCTATGCTTGTGTCGAATTGATTGATGTACGCCAATTGTCGTTCGCGCCTAACCGGTGCCTTGTCGGTGCTCTGCTGTAGCGCGTAAATCAACGGTTTGTAGTCCGTTAGTATGGTAAAACTAGTACCTTCTATAAAGTAATAGAAATACCTAACCGCTTTGTAAATTGCTGTGAGTTCACGATCATATGTCGAATATTTTCTTTGTGCCGAATTGAACTTTTTCGAGAAGAAAGCAAGGGGTTTCCATTCGTTCTTGGCTTTTTGTTCTAACACCGCCCCCATCGCTAAATCCGACGCGTCCGAAACGATGCGTGTCTCGGCCTGATCCTTGGGGAAAGAGAGGTATGCAATATTAATCAAACCATCTTTTATCCTTTCAAACGCATCCATCTCTTCATTCTCCCATGGAATGGGTCGTTGATCTTTCTACCGCGAACCGTTTAGATGTTTTAATAACGGTAATTGGTCTGCCGCCGCGTGTGGTATGCTTTTCCGGTAAAAATTCACCATCCCTAAGAACCTCTGGAGTTCGTTCACCGTGCGCGGTCGCGGAAAATCGCTGATTGCTCTTATCTTTGCGTCCGATGGTTTGAAATCTTCCTTGGCAATCACGTAACCCAAAAATTCTATTCTCTTTACTCCGAATATGCATTTGTCTATGTTTAGTTTTAGGTTCGCTTTACTAAGTCTTTCCAATACTACTTCTAGGTGTTCTCGATGTTCGGCTTCGTTTCGTGACGCGATTAAAATATCGTCTAGATATACGAAAAGAAAATCTAAATCGCAGAGTGCTCGATTGATGTAACGCTGGAATGTTTGTCCGGCGTTCCTAAATCCGAATCCCATCGCTTTATACTCGAATAAACCGAAAGGAGTAATAATTGCCGTCTTTTTTATGTCCTCTGGCGCAATTGGAATTTGGTGATACGCTTTATACAAATCGAGCGCGGTGAAAATCGTTTTTTCACTTAAAAAATTAGGGAAATAATGTAAGTGCGGTACGGGGTATCGATCCGGAATTGTTGCTGCGTTCAGTTTTCTATAATCCCTGCAGATTCGCCATTCTCCGTTTTTCTTTCTAACCATATGAATGTGTGAAGCTCACGGGCTGCCCGACGGTCTAAAGATGCCTTGCTCGCACAGCTTGGCTATCTCGGCTTTTGTAGCCTTCAATTTCTCGCCGTTCAAACGCCTAACCTTATGGTAGATGGGTGGGCCACGGGTCGTGATATGGTGAACTATCCCGCATGTCGAAAGTAACGCGGGTTTATCGATGCCGAGAACGTCCGGGAGAGTTGCCGGCTCTCCCTCGTACGTATTCATGCGTATCACCTTTTACCAGCCTACCCATTTTAAGGTCAGGAATCAGGTGGAAATTCGCGATCGCGTCTCCTCCCAAGATGGGGTAAGGTGCGTTGGCTATAATAAATCGCCATCCGATTGGCTCCTTAAAACCGAAGTCTATAACGCGATTCGCGTATCCGTTGTTTTTAATACGCGTGTTATTTGCTGCGTGAAGTTTCAACGACAGCGGTTTGCCTTTAAATCCCGTCGGTTTAGGTATTACCGATATTTGAGCTCCTGTATCGATCAAAAACATATCGCCCGTTTTTTATCTTTTAATTGGAGACGTATTGACGAAAAGCCCGGTACGTTTGTCTCCGCAAAGTCGGGTTTAACTAGTTTTCCGAATTCGTTCCTGTCGCGACACAATCTATGCTTTTACTTCTGTTTAACTCTTTTTTATCCTTCTACTTGCACTCCGGTGAGCAAGATCGCGCCTTATCGCCGTATTTAAAGTGATGTACGCAAAACCAGACACGGTTCGGCGACCTACTTTTATCGTTTCTTCGAATGCCTCGCGGTGTCGGGTTTCGCTCGTAGCTACGGCTACGACTACGCGTGTTCCCTACCTCGCGCCTATCACGCGTCTGATTCGACTTACGCGTAGGCGATTAACTCGTACGCGCGGCCATTATATGAGGATCCGATAAAGGGGTATCCGGTGTGGGTGTTGCGTCCAACGAATTAACACGACGTATATCGCGCTGCATCCTTTCGTGCGCGAGGTCGGCTTTGTCGAGTATTGTGTCCTCTTTCTCGAAGAGCAACATATCCTCAATTTTATCTAATACTACTGATGGCAGTCTATTAGGCCATATTTTTAACACGGATTGTCTTGGCATGAGAGTCCCTGCCGCGTTAACTAACTCGTTGAAAAATGTTGACGGTTTACGGTCGTTAAGGGGATGTCGGAGCTATAGCCTCCATCAAAAGCCGCTCGATCTCACGGCTTCGAATGGCGCTGTAGTCAGGTGTCGATTTCTACGCTAAACGTACTTAAAACATAAATTATAAATTTTGCAGCTACATAGAGCTGTTGAAAGATACTTTCCCCCCTAGCTGTAACTAAATTTAAGGTAATTGTAATATTATTCTTGGCAGCAAATGTTTATTTTTTTAAAGAAATGTGAAATACGTTGCGTGTAGCATTACCGCAGATATAGATTCATTGAATATGAGACGTATTTCACATTTCTTTCAAAAAATAAACATTTTCTGCCAAGAGTAATATTATAATTACCTTAAGTTTAGTCATAGCTAGGGGGGAAAGTATCTTTCAACAGCTCTATGTAGCTGTAAAATTTATAATTTATGTTTTAAGTACGTTAACGTAGAAATCGACACCTGATTACAGCGCCATTCGAAGCCGTGAGATCGAGCGGCTTTTGATGGAGGCTATAGCTCCGACATCCCCTTAAGTCGTGTGTCAGTCAGCAGTCTATTTAGTTTCTGTTCTTCCGTCTCCGTATATTTCTTTAACACTGCCTTCTTAATTGTATTGTATTTGTTATCCGGGGGAAGAGCTTTAAGAATGTCGAGATTTTCCCTGATCAAATCATCTCCGATATTCTTTAATAAATTACAATATTTCATTTGGTCCGCGATAATATTATTATCCGTAAATAACGATTCTAACATTGCAAACCATGCTTCCGGGTCGTGTCTCCAAAAGTTTTGAAATTGAATATTTATTGTCCTTGACTGACGACTATAATCCGACTCGATATTAAAACCGCGTACGTGTTCCGTGTTATTATGCCCGAATGTAAACATGTTATTATCACCTAATACTCTTTCGAATCGCGTTGTGTTTACATCGTTCGGCCCTAGTTGGTTACCGTTATTAATTCTGTTTACGTTAGGTTCGCGACTTTGCGTGTTGTTTGCCCTTGTTGTTACGATTAGATCGTTAATTAGACGTTTCAAGCTTTCGGTTTCTGCTTTGAGTTCTAAGAACTCGTCCTTGGACATTTCTATGGTTTATTTACGCGGGCTCGTCTCCATCGCGATATCCATTTCGTTAATTTCCGGGTTTCCTATTGTCGGCATGTTTCTTCTGAATATTTTGCCGTTACGCAGATAAGAATGTCTACCTAATTCTGCTATTGATCTTGGCCACTCGTATTGACCTACAAAACCTACTTCTTTTCTACGCTTTTTCAATGTGTGCATGAGTTTACAGGATTGCCCTACATGTATACGTAGATACCATAATCTTCGCAATTTCACTAATTTTACTCATGCCACTCGCTCGTTACGTCTAATCTTTCTAACCTAACTGGCTGTTTGGCCTCCCTCTAGGATACGAGTAGTTGCCAGTTACCATGCTATAACAAGGTCGCGACCTTAGCTGCGTGGCACAGGCTACGACCTGAGTCGACTACCCGCGCCCACGAGTTCGGCTTCCCTAATCTTACACGGATGAAGCATATTATTGAATTTGGGCTGTAAACGCCTCTTGTCGTCAAACTACTCAGCGTGTGCTTCGGTCTGCAACTGAGCACACTATAACAGGATCTTGATCCTAGCTGAGTGCCCAGAGCTACGGCATACACCGGACTATCTGCACATACGTTATTCTCATCGTATTAGAAAAAATTTTAATGATTGATACTCGCGCAAGAAATGCTTCAATACTCTGGCTTTTGTCTCCAGAGACTCGAACTCCTCACTTACGAACAATTGCGCCGACATCGCGCACTGTCCCGCCCGATCTAGTTGTAGATTGGCCGGTTACGTTCGAGTCCATCCGACTAGGGTAGGGAGAGCTAGAATATGGAGGCTGACCTTGTCTCCATATCTCACCCCTCCCCAAAGCTCTTCTAGCAGATGCTTGAGGTGCTTGAGAACCATCGCACTCTGCCTGCACTTGTCGTGATCTTTCGTCCGTATCGTCCAGTGTGTGACACGTATACGTATCCTGGAATCGGACATGTTGGTTCGGCTCTCGATTCCTGTTGGCGGTCGTTCTCTGCGAACTATCGCGGGCGTAGAAGTCCATTTTCAGAGCACACACTTGAGCCTCCAAATCTTTCATCCGTGCCGACATGACGGCCTGTTGCTTCAACTGCTCTGTCAACATCGCAGCAAATGTCGCTGGTATCTCGAATTGTGCTCCGCCTGTAGACACTAGCGTGATTCACTCTCCTTTATTGCCTTCTTGGCTGGAGACTTCGGATTGTTGATCCTCTGCATGCTGATCTACCTGAGCATCTACATCTATCTCTTGCCCTTCTATGTCCGGAACGTCCAGTGCAAGAGTCTGCTGCAAAACTTCTGCAACAGTTGGATCAGAATCCGGATCAGGTAATGCCGGATTCTGGGCAAACAAAGCCTCGAACCAATCCGACCTCCGCTTATTTCGCCTTTCGCGATCCACCAACAGATTTGTTTCTTCAGCGAAATCCTGAGCCGTATAATTTCCCATTAACCACCGTTGGAAACGCTCGGCTCTCTTATAATTTGGGCCGTCAAACCGCATCTCCAACGACTCGAGGTGAGCCTTTATCTGTTCACCGGATTGAATATCAATCCAGTTGTCAATCTGGTCAGTCATCGATTCTGCCATCTTATCTTAAAACTATCGCCGATTTATTAACAAAAAAAATAAAGAAAAATAATCGCTTCCGCAGGTACTTGTGCAAGGTTTGTTTATTCAACACTAGGTGGCGTTAAACTACTAAATTATTGGGCCACTGTGTTGAAGACTGTAATATTTCCCTTTTTAAATAAACAACTTACGCTCACCAATTTGAAACTTGCTTGTAAAAAAAAAAATAAAAAATTTTATAATTTTGACAACTATTTAACAAAATAAATTAAATTTCACCTTCAATTTAAATTTGTTATACGCGTTTCAGTCTAATCCACATTATATTAAAATTTTATACTGCCAAAATGACGATATAAGTATAAATTATGTTATATTTTTTTAAATACTTTGTAAAATTTATTTTTTTTAATTCAATATGATCGCGGCACCCAAAGGAATAATTAGACATAGTGTTTGACTTCTTTTATAGGTATTTAATTAATTTTTTATTGGTTTTAAAGTTTAAGTCTGAGCGTACGTCCGTACGTCCGTACAGGCGGCTTTTTATTTTTTAACTCTTCTTATATCTCTCTTGGATTTTTGAAAAAATGAATTTTTTTTAATGAAAGTGATCGCGGAACCACACGGATTAATTAAAAATAGTGTTTATCTTTTTTATGGGTGATTAATTATTTTTTTATTTACTTTTTTTACTTTTATAGTCGATTAGTTATAACTGAAGATAACATTAAGGACTGGACATCATCAACAAATATATGGGAATATTTAATATATAAGGGAAAATTTTTTTTTTAATTTCGAAATATGGGTTCCACTAGATGATGCCCCGTCGACCTGGAGGTAACAGTAGGGACCTAGACATCTTCTACAGGAAGAAAATTTTTTTTTTTTTTTACGTAATAGGTCTTTCAGTAGATATTTCCCCGATGACCTGGAGGTAACATTATCGACCTGGACATCTTCTACAGGAAGAAAAAGTTTTTGTTTTATTTCGTAATATGCCTTCCAGTAGATGATGCCCCGTCGACATGGAGTTAACAGTAGGGACCTAGACATCTTCTACAGGAAGAAAATTTTTTTTTTTGGTTTCGTAATATGCCTTCCAGTAGATGATGCACCATCGACGTGGAGGTAACAGTAAGGACCTGGATATGATCTACAGGAAGAAATTAATTTTTTTTTTAATTTTATATAAGCTATCAAGTAGATGATGCCGCGATGACCTAGATGACCTAGCTAAAATCCTCACTCGCTCACGCTCGCTCGCTGAAAAATCATTATCTAATAGATAATATTAAATTAAACTAAAAAATATTTTGCTATTTAACTACATTCAATTATTATTTATTAAATTGTACCCATATAGATTTATTATCATATGTATAATAATTAATGAATTTATTATTATTATACGATGAATTAAAATGATAATATTAAAAAAATAGAAATTATCTATAAAAATAATAATTTTTGTATGAAATAGAGTTTAATTATTATTGCAATAGCACTTTTCATAAAGGAATTATTATTGATTTTTTATTGTCATGTGATATGTATACATCCTTTGCAAATAATTATTTTATTTATTTAGCAGTACTTATTAATTTGTGTGTTATTGGTAATTTGGTAATAACACTTTTTATACACTGAGAAAAATATTATAATAAATATTAAAATAATCTATATTAAAAATTACTATATTGTATAGGAAAAGTGTGACATCTCAGCAATATAATAATTTTTGCTATGTTATATAGTAAAATTTAGATATACTATCTTTTAATATACAATATCGTAATTTTTGATATTCAATATAGTAATTTTTATTATATAAGTCAGCAAATTTTATTATTCAATCTGGTATTTTTTAAATGCGAATGTAAGGAAGTAAAAATGAATTATATTTAGTTTTTAATTAATTCGAAATAGAATGTATATATTGGGGGAATTCCATTTGTCAATTAAGTACTACAGAAGCATTTAATATTTGGAGATTTAATTATATACTATTCTTACGCAGTTGATCGCAATTTTTATTCACTCGCATATATTTATTCATTACACTTATTAGTCACTAACTTAAATATTGTTTCAATCGCTATCATTGAAATACGCTGAACGGAAGATACATTTTCGCATAATAACTAAATATCTTGTTGTTTCTTATATACTAGTCGACACATTTTTGAGCATTTGCGAGAAGAATTGGAAAAATAGAAAATTTTATACACGCCACCTATTGGACGAATGGAGTAATTAGAATATAGCGTTAAATTTTTAATAGCCTTAAATTAAAAAGTCGTCAGAAAATAATTGAATACTGAAAAAGAAATGAACGTATACGCGTATATAAAATATTTCTACAATACATATTATACAAATTTTAATATATGTAGTATATACATTTCACTATATATGATGTAAGAACTTTTGTTATTTTGATATTAAAATTTGCTATTTACGTAAGATTAATTATAACGTTACATATTAAATATTGTAAAACTTTATTTTATAAATTTTATAAAATAACAAAATATAGTATAAAAATTTTAATAATTTTTGTCTATATATATAACTAATTTGTATAAAAACTCAACCAAATAATTAAATATTGATCATACATATATAATTATAATTTATTTATATATTAGGTAGTTTATGTTATTATGTATTAATTTTTTTTCAATGTTTATTATTTCGTTTGATTTATTTATTGTACAAAATTTTTTTTGGTTTCGTAGAAAATCGGGTACAATATTTTAAAATAAACTAGCTAAAATCCTCACTCGCTCACGCTCGCTCGCTGAAAAATCATTATCTAATAGATAATATTAAATTAAACTAAAAAATATTTTATTATTTAACTAGATTCAATTATTATTTATTACATTGTACCCATATAGATTTATTATCATATGTATAATAATTAATGAATTTATTATTATTATACGATGAATTAAAATGATAATATTAAAAAAATAGAAATTATCTATAAAAATAATAATTTTTGTATGAAATAGAGTTTAATTATTATTGCAATAGCACTTTTCATAAAGGAATTATTATTGATTTTTTATTGTCATGTGATATGTATACATCCTTTGCAAATAATTATTTTATTTATTTAGCAGTACTTATTAATTTGTGTGTTATTGGTAATTTGGTAATAATACTTTTTATACACTGAGAAAAATATTATAATAAATATTAAAATAATCTATATTAAAAATTACTATATTGTATAGGAAAAGTGTGACATCTCAGCAATATAATAATTTTTGCTATGTTATATAGTAACATTTAGATATAATATCTTTTAATATCCAATATCGTAATTTTTGATATTCAATATAGTAATTTTTATTATATAAGTCAGCAAATTTTATTATTCAATCTGGTATTTTTTAAATGCGAATTTAAGGAAGTAAAAATGAATTATATTTAGTTTTTAATTAATTCGAAATAGAATGTATATATTGGGGGAATTCCATTTGTCAATTAAGTACTACAGAAACATTTAATATTTGGAGATTTAATTATATACTATTCTTACGCAGTTGATCGCAATTTTTATTCACTCGCATATATTTATTCATTACACTTATTAGTCACTAACTTAAATATTGTTTCAATCGCTATCATTGCAATACGCTGAACGGAAGATACATTTTCGCATAATAAATAAATATCTTGTTGTTTCTTATATACTAGTTGACACATTTTTGAGCATTTGCGAGAAGAACTGGAAAAATAGAAAATATTATACACGCCACCTATTGGACGAACGAGTAATAATTAGAATAGCCTTAAATTAAAAAGTCGTCAGAAACAATTGAATACTGAAAAAGAAATGAACGTATACGCGTATATAAATTATTTCTACAATACATATTATACAAATTTTAATATATGTAGTATATACATTTCACTATATATGAGGTAAGAACTTTTGTTATTTTGATATTAAAATTTGCTATTTACGTAAGATTAATTATAACGTTACATATTAAATATTGTAAAACTTTATTTTATAAATTTTATAAAATAACAAAATATAGTATAAAAATTTTAATAATTTTTGTCTATATATATAACTAATTTGTATAAAAACTCAACCAAATAATTAAATATTGATCATACATATATAATTATAATTTATTTATATATTAGGTAGTTTATGTTATTATGTATTAATTTTTTTCAATGTTTATTATTTCGTTTGATTTATTTATTGTACAAAATTTTTTTTGGTTTCGTAGAAAATCGGGTACAATATTTTAAAATAAACTAGCTAAAATCCTCACTCGCTCACGCTCGCTCGCTGAAAAATCATTATCTAATAGATAATATTAAATTAAACTAAAAAATATTTTATTATTTAACTAGATTCAATTATTATTTATTACATTGTACCCATATAGATTTATTATCATATGTATAATAATTAATGAATTTATTATTATTATACGATGAATTAAAATGATAATATTAAAAAAATAGAAATTATCTATAAAAATAATAATTTTTGTATGAAATAGAGTTTAATTATTATTGCAATAGCACTTTTCATAAAGGAATTATTATTGATTTTTTATTGTCATGTGATATGTATACATCCTTTGCAAATAATTATTTTATTTATTTAGCAGTACTTATTAATTTGTGTGTTATTGGTAATTTGGTAATAATACTTTTATACACTGAGAAAAATATTATAATAAATATTAAAATAATCTATATTAAAAATTACTATATTGTATAGGAAAAGTGTGACATCTCAGCAATATAATAATTTTTGCTATGTTATATAGTAACATTTAGATATAATATCTTTAATATCCAATATCGTAATTTTTGATATTCAATATAGTAATTTTTATTATATAAGTCAGCAAATTTTATTATTCAATCTGGTATTTTTAAATGCGAATTTAAGGAAGTAAAAATGAATATATTTAGTTTTTAATTAATTCGAAATAGAATGTATATATTGGGGGAATTCCATTTGTCAATTAAGTACTACAGAAACATTTAATATTTGGAGATTTAATTATATACTATTCTTACGCAGTTGATCGCAATTTTTATTCACTCGCATATATTTATTCATTACACTTATTAGTCACTAACTTAAATATTGTTTCAATCGCTATCATTGCAATACGCTGAACGGAAGATACATTTTCGCATAATAATAAATATCTTGTTGTTTCTTATATACTAGTCGACACATTTTTGAGCATTTGCGAGAAGAACTGGAAAAATAGAAAATTTTATACACGCCACCTATTGGACGAATGGAGTAATTAGAATATAGCGTTAAATTTTTAATAGCCTTAAATTAAAAAGTCGTCAGAAAATAATTGAATACTGAAAAAGAAATGAACGTATACGCGTATATAAAATATTTCTACAATACATATTATACAAATTTTAATATATGTAGTATATACATTTCACTATATATGATGTAAGAACTTTTGTTATTTTGATATTAAAATTTGCTATTTACGTAAGATTAATTATAACGTTACATATTAAATATTGTAAAACTTTATTTTATAAATTTTATAAAATAACAAAATATAGTATAAAAATTTTAATAATTTTTGTCTATATATATAACTAATTTGTATAAAAACTCAACCAAATAATTAAATATTGATCATACATATATAATTATAATTTATTTATATATTAGGTAGTTTATGTTATTATGTATTAATTTTTTTTCAATGTTTATTATTTCGTTTGATTTATTTATTGTACAAAATTTTTTTTGGTTTCGTAGAAAATCGGGTACAATATTTTAAAATAAACTAGCTAAAATCCTCACTCGCTCACGCTCGCTCGCTGAAAAATCATTATCTAATAGATAATATTAAATTAAACTAAAAAATATTTTATTATTTAACTAGATTCAATTATTATTTATTACATTGTACCCATATAGATTTATTATCATATGTATAATAATTAATGAATTTATTATTATTATACGATGAATTAAAATGATAATATTAAAAAAATAGAAATTATCTATAAAAATAATAATTTTTGTATGAAATAGAGTTTAATTATTATTGCAATAGCACTTTTCATAAAGGAATTATTATTGATTTTTTATTGTCATGTGATATGTATACATCCTTTGCAAATAATTATTTTATTTATTTAGCAGTACTTATTAATTTGTGTGTTATTGGTAATTTGGTAATAATACTTTTTATACACTGAGAAAAATATTATAATAAATATTAAAATAATCTATATTAAAAATTACTATATTGTATAGGAAAAGTGTGACATCTCAGCAATATAATAATTTTTGCTATGTTATATAGTAACATTTAGATATAATATCTTTTAATATCCAATATCGTAATTTTTGATATTCAATATAGTAATTTTTTTATATAAGTCAGCAAATTTTATTATTCAATCTGGTATTTTTTAAATGCGAATTTAAGGAAGTAAAAATGAATTATATTTAGTTTTTAATTAATTCGAAATAGAATGTATATATTGGGGGAATTCCATTTGTCAATTAAGTACTACAGAAACATTTAATATTTGGAGATTTAATTATATACTATTCTTACGCAGTTGATCGCAATTTTTATTCACTCGCATATATTTATTCATTACACTTATTAGTCACTAACTTAAATATTGTTTCAATCGCTATCATTGCAATACGCTGAAGGGAATATTTTTTTTAATTTCGTAATATGGGCTCCAGTAGATGATGCCCCGTCGACCTGGAGGTAACATTAGGGACCTGGATATCTACTACAGGAAGAAAATATTTTTTTTTGATTCCGTAATAGGCCTTTCAGTAAATGTTGCCTCGTTAACCTGGAGGTAACATTAGTGACCTGGATATCATCAGGAAAAATTTTTTTTTTGATTCCGTAATAGGCCTTTCAGTAAATGAGTGCACCATCGACCGTGGAGGGTCCAACCAGTAACGGACCTGAGATACTGATTCTACAGGAAGAAATTAATTTTTTTTTTAATTGTATATAAGCTCTCAAGTAGATGATGCCGCGAGGACCTAGATGACCCCCCCTAGCTACAATATCCTCAACTCGCTCACGCTCGCTCGCTGAAAATCATTACTCTAAGATATATTTAAATTAAACTAAAAATATTTTGCTACTTTAACTACATTCCAATTTATTATTTATTACAATCTGTACCCCCATATAGATATTTATTATCATATGTATAATAATACTGAATTTATTATTATTATACGATGAATCTTACCAAATGATCAATAATTAAAATAATAGAAATTATTCTATAAAAATAATAATTTTTGTATGAATAGAGTTTAAATTCTTATTGCAATAGCACTTTTTCCTAAGGAATTATTATTGATTTTTTATTGTCATGTGATATGCTATACACATCCTTTGCAAATCAACTTATTTTATTTATTTAGCAGTACTTCTTCATTTGTGCATGTGTATTGGTAATTTGGTAATAACACTTGTTTATACACTGAGAAAAATATTATAATAAATATTAAATACTTCTATATTTATAAAAATTACTATATTGTATAGGAAACAGTGTGACACATCTCAGCAATATAATAATTTTTGCTATGTCTATAGTAAAATTTAGACTATACTATCTTTTAATATACAATACTCGTAATTTTGATATTCAATATAGTAATTTTCTATTATATAAGTCAGCAAATTTTATTATTCAATTGGTATTTTTTAAATGCGAATGTAAGGAAGTAAAAATGAATTATATTTAGTTTTTAATTAATTCGAAATAGAATGTATATATTGGGGGAATTCCATTTGTCAATTAAGTACTACAGAAACATTTAATATTTGGAGATTTAATTATATACTATTCTTACGCAGTTGATCGCAATTTTTATTCACTCGCATATATTTATTCATTACACTTATTAGTCACTAACTTAAATATTGTTTCAATCGCTATCATTGCAATACGCTGAACGGAAGATACATTTTCGCATAATAAATAAATATCTTGTTGTTTCTTATATACTAGTTGACACATTTTTGAGCATTTGCGAGAAGAACTGGAAAAATAGAAAATATTATACACGCCACCTATTGGACGAACAGAATAATTAGAATAGCCTTAAATTAAAAAGTCGTCTCAAAACAATTGAATACTGAAAAAGAAATGAACGTATACGCGTATATAAATTATTTCTACAATACAAATTATACAAATTTTAATATATGTAGTATATATATTTAAAAAAATCAACCAAATAGTGTTAAAACTGTATTTTATAAATTTAGAAAATAACAAAATGATAGGTATAATAAAAATTTTAATAATGTTTGTCTCTTATGATAGAACTAATTTGTATAAAAACGTCAACCAAATAAGTAAATAGTGAGCCATACATATTAGAATGATAATTTATTTTATATATTAGGTATAGTTAGTTTTATGTATTATGTATAATTTTTTTTCATGTTTATTATTCGTTTGATTTATTTATTGTACAAAATTTTTTTTGGTTTCGTAGAAAACGGGTACAATATTTTTTAAAATAATCTAGGCTAAAATCCTCACTCGCTCACGCTCGCTCGCTGAAAAATCATTATCTAATAGATAATATTAAATTAAACTAAAAAATATTTTATTATTTAACTAGATTCCATTATTATTTATTACATTGTACCATATAGATTTATTATCATATGTATAATAATAATGAATTTATTATTATTATACGATGAATTAAAATGATAATATTAAAAAATAGAAATTATCTATAAAAATAATAATTTTTGTATGAAATAGAGTTTAATTATTATTGCAATAGCACTTTTCATAAAGGAATTATTATTGATTTTTTATTGTCATGTGATATGTATACATCCTTTGCAAATAATTATTTTATTTATTTAGCAGTACTTATTAATTTGTGTGTTATTGGTAATTTGGTAATAATACTTTTTATACACTGAGAAAATATTATAATAAATATTAAAATAATCTATATTAAAAATTACTATATTGTATAGGAAAAGTGTGACATCTCAGCAATATAATAATTTTTGCTATGTTATATAGTAACATTTAGATATAATATCTTTTAATATCCAATATCGTAATTTTTGATATTCAATATAGTAATTTTTATTATATAAGTCAGCAAATTTTATTATTCAATCTGGTATTTTTTAAATGCGAATTTAAGGAAGTAAAAATGAATTATATTTAGTTTTTAATTAATTCGAAATAGAATGTATATATTGGGGGAATTCCATTTGTCAATTAAGTACTACAGAAACATTTAATATTTGGAGATTTAATTATATACTATTCTTACGCAGTTGATCGCAATTTTTATTCACTCGCATATATTTATTCATTACACTTATTAGTCACTAACTTAAATATTGTTTCAATCGCTATCATTGCAATACGCTGAACGGAAGATACATTTTCGCATAATAAATAAATATCTTGTTGTTTCTTATATACTAGTTGACACATTTTTGAGCATTTGCGAGAAGAACTGGAAAAATAGAAAATATTATACACGCCACCTATTGGACGAACAGAATAATTAGAATAGCCTTAAATTAAAAAGTCGTCTCAAAACAATTGAATACTGAAAAAGAAATGAACGTATACGCGTATATAAATTATTTCTACAATACAAATTATACAAATTTTAATAATTTTAAATATCGGGGTTTATGACGCCCATGACAGAGAGGGAAGATACGTACTTTAATACGATAAAAAGAGACAGAAAAGATTATGGAGCCCCGGCTCCATAAACCTGCCATATTAACAATGAGTGGGAAAGGGATAGGGTTATTGGGATTTAACACATGAGGCTCCATAACCCCCTGTTTAGAAATGTATATATATGTAGTATATTATTTAAAAAAATCAACCAAATACATTAAATATTGATCATACATATCCACATTATATTAAAATTTTATACTGTCAAAATGACGATTTAAGTATAAATTATGTTATATTTTTCTAAATAGTTTGTAAAAATTAATTTTTTTTTATTCAATAGGATCGCGGCACCCAAAGGAATAATTAGACATAGTGTTTGACTTTTTTATAGGTATTAAATTAATTTTTTAATGGTTTCAAAGTTTAATTCTGAGCGTACGTACGTATTTTATTTTTTAACTCTTCTTATATCTCTCTTGGATTTTTGAAAAAATGAATTTTATTTAATGAAATTGATTAGTGAAAGATTCATTAGTAATAGTGTTTAACTTTTTTATAGGTGCTTAATTACTTTTTTAAATGGTTTAACTTGATTATTTAAAACGATTATTTATTTGTTTATCTCGATCAGTTACAACTGAAGGTAACATTAACGACTGGACATCATCAACAGGAAGGGAATATTTTTTTTTAATTTCGTAATATGGGCTCCAGTAGATGATGCCCCGTCGACCTGGAGGTAACAGTAGGGACCTGGACATATTCTACAGGAAGAAAATTTTTTTTTTGATTCCGTAATAGGCCTTTCAGTAAATGTTGCCTCGTTAACCTGGAGGTAACATTAGTGACCTGGATATCATCAGGAAAAATTTTTTTTTTGGTTTCGTAATAGGCTTTCCAGTAGATGTTATCCCGTTAACCTGGAGGTAACATTAGGGACCTGGACATCATCTACAGGAAGAAAATTGTTTTTTATTTTTATAATGAACCTTCCAGTAGATGATGTCCCGATGACCTGGAGGTAACATTAGGGACCTGGATATCTACTACAGGAAGAAAATATTTTTTTTTGATTCCGTAATAGGCCTTTCAGTAAATACTGCCCCGTTAACCTCGAGGTAACATTAAGGACCTGGAAATCATCTCCAGAAAGAATGATTTTTTTTAATTTCGTAATGGACCTTCCAAGATATATAGTATTATTATAAAATGATAATTTTGTTAATAAACTAAGAGATATTAACAACATTACTAGAATGTAGGATGTAAGTAGTAGATCAATTCTCAGAAATTCAGGAAAATACAGTTCATTAAGTAGATATTAAATGATATTATCCACATCCACATCCATCCACATTATATTAAAATTTTATACTGTCTAAATGACGATTTAAGTATAAATTATGTTATATATTTTAAATAGTTTATAAAAATTAATTTTTTTTAATTCAATATGATCGCGGCACCCAAAGGAATAATTAGACATAGTGTTTGAATTTTTATAGGTATTTAAGTAATTTTTTAATGGTTTAAAAGTTTAAGTCTGAGCGTACGTTCGTATGTCCGTACAGGCAGACTTTTTATTTTTTAACTCTTCTTATCTCTCTTGAATTTTCGAAAAAATGAATTTTTTTTAATGAAAGTGATCGCGGAACCACACGGATTAATTAGAAATAATGCTTAACTTTTTTATAAAAAAACGTCGATTATTTATCTCGATTATTTATTTGCTTATATCGATCAGTTATAACTAAAGGTAACATGAAGGACTGGATATCATCAACAGGAAGGGAATATTTTTTTTTAATTTCGTAATGGACCTTCCAATATATAGTAATTATTATAAAATGATAATTTTGTTAATAAACTAAGAGATATTAACAACATTACTAGAATGTAGGATGTAAGTAGTAGATCAATTCTCAGAAATTCAGAAAATACAGTTCATTAAGTAGATATTAAATGATATTATCCACATCCACATCCATCCACATTATATTAAAATTTTATACTGTCTAAATGACGATTTAAGTATAAATTATGTTATATATTTTAAATAGATTATAAAAATTAATTTTTTTTTAATTTCGTAATATGGGCTCCAGTAGATGATGCCGCGATGATCTGGAGGCAACATAAGGGACCTGAATATCATCTACAGGAAGAAATTAATTTTTTTTTAATTTCGTAATGGACCTTCCAAGATATATAGTAATTATTATAAAATGATAATTTTGTTAATAAACTAAGAGATATTAACAACATTACTAGAATGTAGGATGTAAGTAGTAGATCAATTCTCAGAAATTCAGAAAATACAGTTCATTAAGTAGATATTAAATGATATTATCCACATCCACATCCATCCACATTATATTAAAATTTTATACTGTCTAAATGACGATTTAAGTATAAATTATGTTATATATTTTAAATAGTTATAAAAATTAATTTTTTTTAATTCAATATGATCGCGGCACCCAAAGGAATAATTAGACATAGTGTTTGAATTTTTATAGGTATTTAAGTAATTTTTTAATGGTTTAAAAGTTTAAGTCTGAGCGTACGTTCGTATGTCCGTACAGGCAGACTTTTTATTTTTTAACTCTTCTTATCTCTCTTGAATTTTCGAAAAAATGAATTTTTTTTAATGAAAGTGATCGCGGAACCACACGGATTAATTAGAAATAATGCTTAACTTTTTTATAAAAAAACGTCGATTATTTATCTCGATTATTTATTTGCTTATATCGATCAGTTATAACTAAAGGTAACATGAAGGACTGGATATCATCACAGGAAGGGAATATTTTTTTTTAATTTCGTAATATGGGCTCCAGTAGATGATGCCGCGATGATCTGGAGGTAACATAAGGGACCTGAATATCATCTACAGGAAGAAAATTTTTTTTTGATTCCGTAATAGGCCTTTCAGTAAATGTTGCCTCGTTAACCTGGAGGTAACATTAGTGACCTGGATATCATCAGGAAAAATTTTTTTTTTGGTTTCGTAATAGGCTTTCCAGTAGATGTTATCCCGTTAACCTGGAGGTAACATTAGGGACCTGGACATCATCTACAGGAAGAAAATTGTTTTTTATTTTTATAATGAACCTTCCAGTAGATGATGTCCCGATGACCTGGAGGTAACATTAGGGACCTGGATATCTACTACAGGAAGAAAATATTTTTTTTTGATTCCGTAATAGGCCTTTCAGTAAATACTGCCCCGTTAACCTCGAGGTAACATTAAGGACCTGGAAATCATCTCCAGAAAGAATTGATTTTTTTTAATTTCGTAATGGACCTTCCAAGATATATAGTAATTATTATAAAATGATAATTTTGTTAATAAACTAAGAGATATTAACAACATTACTAGAATGTAGGATGTAAGTAGTAGATCAATTCTCAGAAATTCAGGAAAATACAGTTCATTAAGTAGATATTAAATGATATTATCCACATCCACATCCATCCACATTATATTAAAATTTTATACTGTCTAAATGACGATTTAAGTATAAATTATGTTATATATTTTAAATAGATTATAAAAATTAATTTTTTTTAATTCAATATGATCGCGGCACCCAAAGGAATAATTAGACATAGTGTTTGAATTTTTATAGGTATTTAAGTAATTTTTTAATGGTTTAAAAGTTTAAGTCTGAACGTACGTTCGTATGTCCGTACAGGCAGTCTTTTTATTTTTTAAATCTTCTTATCTCTCTTGAATTTTCGAAAAAATAAATTTTTTTTAATGAAAGTGATCGCGGAACCACACGGATTAATTAGAAATAATGCTTAACTTTTTTATAAAAAAACGTCGATTATTTATCTCGATTATTTATTTGCTTATATCGATCAGTTATAACTAAAGGTAACATGAAGGACTGAATATCATCGACAGGAAGGGAATATTTTTTTTTTAATTTCGTAATGTTTGTTCCAGTAGATGATGCCGCGATGATCTGGAGGCAACATAAGGGACCTGAATATCATCTACAGGAAGAAATTAATTTTTTTTTAAATTTCGTAATGTGCGTTCCAGTAGATGATGCCGCGATGATCTGGAGGTAACATAAGGGACCTGGACATCATCTACAGGAAGAAATTAATTTTTTTTTTAATTTCGTAATGTGCGTTACAGTAGATGATGCCGCGATGATCTGGAGGTAACATTAGGGACCTGGAAATCATCTTCAGAAAGAAATGATTTTTTTTAATTTCGTAATGTGCGTTCCAGTAGATAATAATAAAAATAATAATAAATAGTAATAAAATAATATAAATAACATAAATACCATAAATACTATAAGTACCATAATACATAATAACATAAACTACCTAATATATAAATAAATTATAATTATATATGTATGATCAATATTTAATTATTTGGTTGAATTTTTATATAAATTAGTTATATATATAGACAAAAATTATTAAAATTTTTATACTATATTTTGTTATTTTATAAAATTTATAAAATAAAGTTTTACAATATTTAATATGTAACGTTATAATTAATCTTACGTAAATAGCAAATTTTAATATCAAAATAACAAAAGTACTTACATCATATATAGTGAAATGTATATACTACATATATTAAAATTTGTATAATATGTATTGTAGAAATATTTTATATACGCGTATACGTTCATTTCTTTTTCAGTATTCAATTATTTTCTGACGACTTTTTAATTTAAGGCTATTAAAAATTTAACGCTATATTCTAATTACTCCATTCGTCCAATAGGTGGCGTGTATAATATTTTCTATTTTTCCAGTTCTTCTCGCAAATGCTCAAAAATGTGTCAACTAGTATATAAGAAACAACAAGATATTTAGTTATTATGCGAAAATGTATCTTCCGTTCAGCGTATTGCAATGATAGCAATTGAAATAATATTTAAGTTTGTGACTAATAAGTGTAATGAATAAATATATGCGAGTGAATAAAAATTGCGATCAACTGCGTAAGAAGTTGCGCAGGAAGGGAATATTTTGTTTTTAATTTCGTAATGTTTGTTCCAGTAGATGATGCCGCGATGATCTGGAGGCAACATAAGGGACCTGAATATCATCTACAGGAAGAAATTAATTTTTTTTTAAATTTCGTAATGTGCGTTCCAGTAGATGATGCCGCGATGATCTGGAGGTAACATAAGGGACCTGGACATCATCTACAGGAAGAAATTAATTTTTTTTTTAATTTCGTAATGTGCGTTACAGTAGATGATGCCGCGATGATCTGGAGGTAACATTAGGGACCTGGAAATCATCTTCAGAAAGAAATGATTTTTTTTAATTTCGTAATGTGCGTTCCAGTAGATAATAATAAAAATAATAATAAATAGTAATAAAATAATATAAATAACATATATACCATAAATACTATAAATACCATAATACATAATAACATAAACTACCTAATATATAAATAAATTATAATTATATATGTATGATCAATGTTTAATTATTTGGTTGAGTTTTTATATAAATTAGTTGTATATAGACAAAAATTATTAAAATTTTTATACTGTATTTTGTTATTTTATAAAATTTATAAAATAAAGTTTTACAATATTTAATATGTAACGTTATAATTAATCTTACGTAAATAGCAAATTTTAATATCAAAATAACAAAAGTTCTTACATCATATATAGTGAAATGTATATACTACATATATTAAAATTTGTATAATATGTATTGTAGAAATATTTTATATACGCGTATACGTTCATTTCTTTTTCAGTATTCAATTATTTTCTGACGACTTTTTAATTTAAGGCTATTAAAAATTTAACGCTATATTCTAATTACTCCATTCGTCCAATAGGTGGCGTGTATCAAATTTTCTATTTTTCCAGTTCTTCTCGCAAATGCTCAAAAATGTGTCAACTAGTATATAAGAAACAACAAGATATTTATTTATTATGCGAAAATGTATCTTCCGTTCAGCGTATTGCAATGATAGCGATTGAAACAATATTTAAGTTAGTGACTAATAAGTGTAATGAATAAATATATGCGAGTGAATAAAAATTGCGATCAACTGCGTAAGAATAGTATATAATTAAATCTCCAAATATTAAATGTTTCTGTAGTACTTAATTGACAAATGGAATTCCCCCAATATATACATTCTATTTCGAATTAATTAAAAACTAAATATAATTCATTTTTACTTCCTTAAATTCGCATTTAAAAAATACCAGATTGAATAATAAAATTTGCTGACTTATATAATAAAAATTACTATATTGAATATCAAAAATTACGATATTGGATATTAAAAGATATTATATCTAAATGTTACTATATAACATAGCAAAAATTATTATATTGCTGAGATGTCACACTTTTCCTATACAATATAGTAATTTTTAATATAGATTATTTTAATATTTATTATAATATTTTTCTCAGTGTATAAAAAGTGTTATTACCAAATTACCAATAACACACAAGTTAATAAGTACTGCTAAATAAATAAAATAATTATTTGCAAAGGATGTATACATATCACATGACAATAAAAAATCAATAATAATTCCTTTATGAAAAGTGCTATTGCAATAATAATTAAACTCTATTTCATACAAAAATTATTATTTTTATAGATAATTTCTATTTTTTTAATATTATCATTTTAATTCATCGTATAATAATAATAGATTCATTAATTATTATACATATGATAATAAATCTATATGGGTACAATTTAATAAATAATAATTGAATGTAGTTAAATAATAAAATATTTTTTAGTTTAATTTAATATTATCTATTAGATAATGATTTTTCAGCGAGCGAGCGTGAGCGAGTGAGGATTTTAGCTAGTTTATTTTAAAATATTGTACCCGATTTTCTACGAAACCAAAAAAAATTTTGTACAATAAATAAATCAAACGAAATAATAAACATTGAAAAAAAACTTTTTAATCCGATAAAATGAGGAAGAAAACGGATTATCCTCGGCTCTCGGTCACCAGCGCACGCAAATATACTTAAAATTAAATAAATTCATCAACAAATTAATAAATAAATCAATAAATGATCAATAAATAAATTAATAAATAAATATATTCCTACCTAACTATATAGAATATCTATCGCAGTGACCTCTTACAATCGCGTGTTACATAAAAAAAAATTAAATACAATTTTTATTATGACGCGAGAGCCGATACGCGTAGTCAAAATTATAATTTAAGCAAATTTCAAAAATCACCCCCTTGCACAGGTTTTCACAATTTTTATTGAGTCGTAAAATTACATTCGCTAATTTCCGACTAACCTATATGTAATCAGGGACACGTGTTATTAAATCGCGGACCTCAAACCATTCTATCTCATATAAATAAATAAATCTGAAATTATTCTAATTTACGTGTGCCAACAATTTTCAAAAAGAAATTTTATTACTGTCGATTTCGGATTTATTTCAGATAAAAACAAAAAAACGAAGAAAATCCGCTAAAATTATCTAAATTATTGTCAAACACAATAATTTATTAATTGAAATTAATTCAATTGTCGACAATAATTAATGCATTAATTAACGTAACTAACGTATTAACCACCAAACACACGTAAATCAACCGAGCATATGTTAAAATAATTCAATTCCGGTCTGTTCCTATTCCCTTGTTGTGCACCGTGTACGCGCAATCAACTATCCTAACGTCTAGGGACTTTTTTTTCTTCACTTAGTTGGGCGCCATGTAATGTGCCTGGGGAAAAATTATCGAGTTGCCCGTCTTACATACATATAGTTCGTGGTGAATAATCCTGGATAGTCTGTCCGACTAGATATCACGTACTCGATGACTAAACAAAATATGCAACTATATATATGATGTTTACAAAATATTTCCCGCGCAGCGGCTGCGGTTACCTGTCTGCACACTTGCCGTTAAAGTTGTTTGGAAATCGTATTTCGATTTCCAACAACGACAGGTAAAATGATAATCTTTCCTGAAATGGACCGCGGAAAGAAAATTAAATGTGAGTTCGCGAGAATCCGTATATTTATATACGACTCGAAGGAAGACGGAGGAACAAATATATACGCCGGTTCGAAAACTACAAATCAACACGATTTGAAAAGAATTGATTATTAACAGATTTATTGAGATGGAACAAAATAACAAATAAATACAATAACAATTATGATTTGAGGTCCTTATACGCACGAAGGTGGAGTCGTAAACGTCGACTCAACAGGAGAGGGGAAAGGGGTACTCGAACTAACTCTCTTAAAACTAAATGAACGATGGCGTCAAATAAATTAATTAATATGCGATAATTATCGCTCGCGCGAAAAGTGGTACCACTTACTTTATCTTTTTTTCGGATCACGAATATGAAGGAACAAAGCACTTCCTCTCTCTCGCTATCTCTTTTCCGTTAGATTGAAAATGTCGGTGGAGGAATCCCTCGACCACCGATCAATCTGTTTTGTGCGTGTGTACAAAATAACTACACCAAAGAACACCGGAAAAATAACTCGTCGGTATAATGGTCGAATAAAAACCGGTAAAACCACACGGAAAAACTCGTGGATCTCAACCGGGAAATATATCGTCACACGTGTCGTCGTGATCTCTCGTGTAACTCGGTAGTCCTGCGCGCGCGACTCTCTCCCGAATTCTGATTTTCATTGCGCGGATATTAGCCGTTCGAGTCGTTGGCTATACCTATATCTATATATAGCGCTCGTGTTTACCTACCTAATTCGTATAATGGTGAGTGAATATCACTTACCATTACATATTCTATTATGTTTTGTGAAAGTGTAAGATTTATTAATAATTCTATTAATATGATATTATTACCGAGAACTGAGACAATTTTTAGATTTATTTTTGAATACTCTGTAAAATTCTTAAAAGTAATAAAACTTTTTAATTTAATTATTTTATATTACATTATTATTTTTAATACATTAAAAAAATTAATGTACAAATTAATTAATTTTGTTACAGAGTATATTCAAATTCTTAAAAACTTAGAAATTCAATACTTTTGTCAAAAAGAAATAAATATTGTGACGCTGCATTGGGGATCAGGGTGCAGGTTAATAATTAGTTTAGTACACTAGATAAAAGATTTATTAAACACACAGTTACAGTTTAATTTGCCGAGGGTGGGCACCAGCCGCGCTGATTCGCGACGAAATAACGATAACACGCGGGTTATCGTAACAGAAAGTATTATACCTGCTATACAAACGCCGGCCCGATACATGGCCGGATTTCGGGTATAGCTGGATACGCTGTAGGGAAGGAAGGGGAAGGACGGGGAGGAAAAGGAATACAATTTACGGTACACGGCGGTACCGTCAGCAGATAGAGGTAATTAATTCACCAACTTTTACTGCCAAGCTGGGACGCTTGGTCGGGAAAGTGTTCCTCTCTCTCAATCTCACTCTTTTTCACTCAATCGCACTAAGTCGCTATTCGCAGCTGGGTATCGTTTTCGTCGAGTCGACCGACCGTAGAGCTCTATACTGTTCCTCTTAATGCGTACTTGTATTGATAACTTTGCTCTTACAGCTGTATACTGGTTGGCGTTGGAGGTTCCATAGCCTTCCGTCTGCTGTCCTGTGGAGTTAAGGAGGGTCCTTGAGGCTTCCTTATTTATAGCCTTCTTGCTTCATCCGCTTGGCAGTGTTAAACCCGGAGGAGCCTACCTGATGCTGACCGAGAGCTCGCCCAGGGCCTTCAACGCCCGGACCACCCTAGTGCTTCAACTGCTTATGTGTGCTGTGCTTGGGATAGGGTTTTAGTCTGTGAGGGTAAGTAGGGCCTAGTTAATGTACGGGTAGGTAGCTAGGCTAAAGATACATGGGTAAGTAGGTCTATTTAGAGACTCGTATAGCTTGAACGGGTAGGTAGGTGTTCGTGTGTACAATACAATTGTGAAACAACATATACATTACGTAAATAGAAAAAGAACTAATATTTATTTATAATAATGTTCATTCTCTTTTAATGACTTATACATCCTTTAAACCTTCTGTCAGGTCCTAAAGGTTTTATTTTTCTAACTTTTGATTGTATCAAATGTATACTTCTTTATATTTTGTAATTCTGTATAAATCCGTCTTTACATGTCCTACATTTATTCTTATCTATTTCATGTGGACAATATTCCAACATTAAATTGATTCTTGCATCTAATTTTAATACATTTCGGGAGGTAGCGGTGGAATGATTTTCGAAGGTAGAAGAGGTGGATTAAACAATCTTTGAATAATTTCTTGTTTCTCCCTCTCCAGTTCCTCTTACAATATCCTACCTTTAGCCTTTTACTCCTCATAGATTTTTTTAGGTTACCATACGTTTCCCTCCTTTTTGCTTTTTCTCTCAAAAAGGACAACCTTGCTTTCTGCATACATTGCTTTTTAATCAAGTTGTAATTAAGAGTATTTGGTGGATTCACTATAATAAATCGAAGCAAAATGCAATGATCGAATTAAAACAAAAATAGATAAAATTATATTTACAAATAGCATGCAATTTAAGTTTTAATATATTGTTATGCACGGCCCCTCACAGAATGAGGAACGTAACGATAATAATTTACCGTGGAACGGATGTGGGTACGGGAATACCGTTTGCTGCCATTTGACGGGCAAGTACTATTGTGTAAACCGGGGATATACCTTGATATTAATTATTTATTGTCTCAAACTGGAGAGATCCGCCGTGGGGTAGTGTGATATTGGGATTCGTGTTTTATGTTCGCCGCGTCGGTCGTAGGCTCTCGAGTCTAATGGTTCCGGAACTGAAGCAACTCCAAGTTGGTCAGGACGTGATCGATCGTCTCGGAGGTTCTATCGGTTCTTGCGTCCGATCACTTCGACGGCTTATTGATTTTTGATGTTCCACGCTCGCGTAAATCGCGGGGTCTTTCATAATTCGTTCTTTTGTAGATGTGTCAATTGCAAGCTTATCGTGAGGTGGTTCGCGCTGTTGATCGCGCTGTTGGATCAATGCGGGTGTCGATGACCGGTTGGGTCTGGGTGCGGTTATTGGCACCGATTTTGTTACGTACGGATATACGTCAATTCGAGTTAGGCCCAAATCGTACGTAACACGTCCGAAGCCGCACCGACGGCGTCCTCTTTGGCGATTTATATCGCGTGCAAACATGTTTTAGTTTCCGAAAAAAAATTTGTGAGTGGATGTATGGCCGATTGCCATTTTACAAGTGTTCTGGCGTTCTCTCCATATATATAGTATACATTTGTATGCAATTTTCATGGTTTGTTGTATTTTGTTTCCGGTGTCTGAAATGGTAAATTATTATATAGCAGTTGACGGATTAATATATGTACATATTGTGTTGTAATTATTCAGCCTAACTGGCTGGGTCACATTTTCAATTCTCTTAGGTGTATAGCATTTATGATTTCCTGATCTCTTTCGCCCTGTCTTAAAATTTGCAAACCTTTGGAATCAATAATTTCCATGCCACAATTATTATTATTGCTAGTATTATGATAGCTGCCGCGGTTCAGCTAGCCATGAGGATATTAGTATAAATTATTTATTTTAGCAATAATTAATTTGCAATTATTATAAAATAAGAGAGAAAAATATGACGACTAATATTTGTAATTACAAGTATGATTTATTCGAGTAGAGATTATTAATTCTGGTTTTTGAAATACATGGCTTGCGTGGAATTTTACTAAATTTATATGGGATATTCCACGTAAAGTGGTCCGATCAAAATTTTGAAATGCACCAGATTTTGGGTACACATTGCAAATGTTTTTCAGAATACAGAAAAAAATTTTTAGCTACTGGCATCTATTTACTCAAAAGTTATTCTAACCTCAAAAAGTGAATTTTTCCAAGTTTTTTTCAACACCAGCTGGGTTCACCGCTATCTAACTCAAAATCTATCAACTTTTACTATAAAACATTATATGTAACATTCGTTGCTAATTATGTCTAAAATTTATTCTTCTGGGTTAGAATTTCTAATCTCAAGGTCAATGTTACATAAACTATATGTCAATATTCAACTTTAAAAAAGTGTAAGTGCGCCACAATTGATTTTTTTATCCAAAAATCCAAAAGAAAGCTTGGAGCAACACCTTTCAAATGGTATGTAGTATTTTCATGGCCTTCAATTCTGTAAAAAGTTATGATAATTTAAAGAAACACGAAATTTTTTAAAAAATTTAAATGGGAATTACCATGTTAATTTATGTGGATTTTTTTTCTTTCTTAAGATTATCATAACTTTTTACAGAATTAAAGACCATGAAAATGCTACAGACCATTTGAAAGGTGTTGCTCCAAGCTTTCTTTTGGACTTTTGGATAAAAAAATCAATTGTGGCGCACTTACACTTTTTTAAAATTGAATATTGACATATAGTTTATATAATATTAACCCTGAAATTAGAAATTCTAATTCAGAAGAATAAATTCTAGACATAATTAGTAACGAATGTTACGTATAATATTCCATAGTAAAAGTAGATAGATTTTGAGTTAAATAGAGGTGAACCCAGCTGGTGTTGAAAAAACTTGGAAAAATTCACTTTTTGAGGTTAGAATAACTTTTGAGCAAATAGATTCCAGTACCTAAATTTTTTTTTCTGTATTCTGAAAAACATTTGCAATGTGTACCCAAAATTTGGTGCATTTTAATTATGCATATGTATATAATTTTGTTTACGAATGTTTTGCTCTACGCTCTGGTATTATTTATTGGTTACATCGTATTAGGTTAATGGACTATTGATAAAATGTCTGATAGCAGGGATAAGTTCAATCTTCGTGGCTCGCAACGCGTGCATGTGCGCTGCGCTAGTGTGCGCGACGATGCGACATCACGTACACTACTGCGGCTCCTACTCGTTGGCGTATGTGCATAGTCGCATTAGTGTGCGTATTCGTGCGACGCGCCAACTGCCGAGTGGATTGCTTCGGGCGTGTGCGTGTGGACTGCGCTTGTATGCGCGCCGATGCGACATTACGTGTACCATTGCGACATTTTACTTCACGCATTGTGTGTATGTGCTTGGGTGGTGTGTGTCTTGGGTGGTCTGTGATTTTAATCTTGTCTTCTCTCCCTTTTTTCAGAGAGTTTGCAGAGATTTATTTATTGGCCGGGGTTTTGAAAAATTTGAAAATCGCATTTTTCTATAGGAATGTGATCTAAGGTTCCTGAGTTAGAGCCAAATTAAGTTGCGATGTTGGTGAGTCAGACCCCTTATGCCTAGAGGCGTATTCCGGTTCGGCACGGTAAGGCCAAATGTTGAAATTTTCAAAATTTCAGAAAAACGTTAAAATGCAGAATTTATTTCATTTTTAGCTGTATTTAGGTTTTATCTGGTCATTCTATATCAATATTACTTGAAAAATATTACAAAGGGCGTATCAACCGGCGATATCTGAGTTTCTTTATTCTTTACATTTGAAACCTACACAACACAGACACACACATACACACACATACATACACACACACATGGAATCAGAAGTTCGCCTCGTCCACGTTGTTGATTCTGGGTAAAGCCAAGAGCGAGCATGTTTACTAATTTTTTCCCTCAAACATTCTTTCGGGTTATTGCTAAACATAATTTTCAAACGAAATGGACATTTTGCAAATTTGACCTTCAAATGACCTTGACCCTGGCGTCATGAGGTCAATACGACTTCAGATTCGGATTCAGCAACCCCAAAAACATGAACATTCTGAATGAAAAATTGTAACTAGTGACTTCTGAAACTCCTACACA
This sequence comes from Theocolax elegans, assembly GCA_026168455.1. NCBI lineage: Eukaryota > Metazoa > Arthropoda > Insecta > Hymenoptera > Cerocephalidae > Theocolax > Theocolax elegans. The sequence continues at coordinate 37,530,891 of CM047428.1, forward strand.
TAATTTTCAAGTAGGATTGACATCGAAACTAGAAATGTCTTGGAAACTTAGCCATATTGCATCCCCCATTTTGAATTTAATTTTTATGGTTGCAGAATCATGTTTGGAGACTTCGTTAACTCTCACACCTGAATTCAGTTATTTAAATGAAAAAATTAAGTACTTATGCAAAAAAATGTTTACGCCTCTAGGCGTTTTTCGGCCCTCTAAAGGTTAGTTAGTGATAAATTTATTTGGCTTTATATGGTGCGTATGTGTTATGTTCAGCGTTTTTCTAGGTTAGATGTGTCCTGTTATGGCGGGTCCGTTAGCCACAAAAATAGGACCGCTACTGGTACTATTTTTGTAGTTCATGCCTTTCATCTTGATACTCTAAGATAACGTTGGATGCTCTTTCTATTTTGTTCATGTGCACGGTTTTGATGACGGATCCGTTTCTTAACGTGACGTTTCGCGTGTTATAGTTTATCTTTATAATCTCGTAAGGTCCCTCGTATTCTATCTAGAATTTGCCTATTGGGGGGTCTTTTACAAGTCGTATAATTTCTCCTTCTCTAAAGTGCTGTACATTCAGTTTTTTATCATACTAATTCATCGACCTATATTTTGCTTGTATCAAATTCATTGCGGCCATTGTTTGTACTTGGGTAAAGTTGATGGTAAGATCGGCTGCGTAGATATTGTAGGTTGAAAAGGTTTCTTTTAGTGGGAAGATCGATGGTGTACGCGGCTTTTGCACGAATAGTAATTCGTGCGGTGAGCAACCAGTTGCTTCGTGTTCGGTGCAATTATAAGCGTCTTGGCATAATGCTGTCCATTTTTCCCAATCGTTAGCGTTGTTTACATATTTGCGTAAATATTGGGCTAGCGTATGATGCATCCGTTCGATGCCGCCTTGTGATTGAGGATGATACGCTGTGATGTAATATTTGCTTATACCGAAAATCTTTGTAAAATGTTCTAGTAATCTATTTTGCAAATTATCCGTTCCGTCAAACTTCTGGCTACTTCTTCTGCTGTTGTGGTTTTTATGGGTACTAGTATTGTGTATTTCGTCAGCCAGTCTTGTGCGGATAATATGTATTGGTAACCACTTTTCCCGGGTGGCAAGGGTCTGTACAAATCCAATGATAGCTGCGCGAATGGGAGTGATGGCGTACTGCTTATAACCATTGGGAGTTTAGTTTTCTTTCGCATGAGCTTGTTACCCTAGCATTCGGCGCATCTAGATACGAATTAGCGTAGGTCAGGACGCATGTTTCGTCAATAGTAATCGTTTGCCAATTTCGCGTAGGTTTTGTTTATTCTGCGATGCTCTCCAAGAGCTGCTTCATGATATTCTCTGCCAACTGTGTACCTTTGCTCGTGAGGCGACCCGCGCTGTTGCTGAGCGAGTTTTGCTGACGGGATCGATGCGGGTGTCGATGACCGGTTCGGGCGCGGTTGTTGGCACCGATTTTGCAACGCGCGGATATACGTCGATTCGAGTTAGGCCCGAGACGTACGTAACAATATATATGTTTATTACATGAAAAATATAGAATTTACAATGAAGAAAATAACTGATTTAAGGGGTCAAGCCTGGGTTAACTGCTCAAAAAATCGATATTTTTTTTATTAACTTTTTTAGAAGTATTTCTTATATAAAACATTATCCCAAAATTTGAAAAACAAAAAAAAATTTTTTCGCAAGTTATTATTGAATAAAGTAAGCATTAATGGACATTTTTTCTCTAAAATTATTTTTGCAAAAAAAAACATTTTATTTTAATTTAACTAAAACAATAATTGCGAGGTTTTCGACGTTTACATACAAGTATATTAAACGAAGTAACTATCAAGCGTAGAGTTTGGTAAAATAGAAATCTACTTTACCATACGATTCAAATTTAATAGTTAATAAATAAATGATTCCTTTTACTCTAATATACTGCACAAATACGTACAGTTTTATTTGAAGTAAATATGTCTGCATTGATAAAGTATTTACATTATTTTAGTAAATACTCACAAGGGAAGTACATGACCTCCGGGAAACGGATCTCATCCTAACTTTGGTATGTCTTTTATAATATACAAATATGAAGAAAGCCAAATTATCTCTTGTCAATGGCCACTTTTACGGAAGTTATTCGACTTCCAATAATAATAGCAGTAAAAATTACTTCCAATTCGGTCGCTTATAACTCAAAAACAAATAAAGATAAATAATCGAACCAAAAACCAGAAGAAAGTTGAGTTCAAGTAGATATGGTTTTAAAAAAAAGAAGCTCAAATTGCTTAATTTGAAGCAAAGTTATGAAGAAAAGAAGAAATTGAAGATTATTAAGCCAAAATTTAATATAAAAAATTTATTGTTTCTTTTGGCTTAATAATCATCAATTTCTTATTTTCTTCATAACTTTGCTTCAAATTAAGCAATTTGAGCTTCTTTTTTTTCAAACCATATCTACTTGAACTCAACTTTCTTCTGGTTTTTGGTTTGATTGTTTATCTTTATTTGTTTCTGAGTTATAAGCAACCGAATTGGAAGTACTTTTTACTGCTATTATTATTGGATGTCGAATAACTTCCGTAAAAGTGGCCATTGGCAAGAGATAACTTGGCTTTCTTCATATTTTTATGTTATAAAAGACATACCAAAGTTAGGATGAGATCCGTTTCCCGGAGGTCATGTACTTCCCTTGTCAGTGGATTTTAAATTAAAAGTATATTTTTGACTATAAATTTTATTAGTTTTAAAAAATTAATTATAAATTTATACAAAAAAAGAGCAGTAAAAAAATGCCAGACTCAAGGAATAGAATACCTGGTACATCTGCTCATAAAAAAATTATCTACATCAGTAAGAACCAACTACGATGTACTTTCATCAACATCAATGGAATTCACAACACCAAAGCTACAATCCAGATCAAGTAAAAAGTTAAAAACTGATACCATTGAAGAAAGTAGCACACAAAATAGAATTATAGATATATCACTACTTTTCCCAATATTAGAAGAATTTTTAGTTTGTCAGATTGTCATGGTACAGTTAAATTTTCTGAAGTTAATGTGAGAGGTTTGGGAAGTAAAATAACAATAACATGTACAAACTGTTATAAGGTATTTGTTATTGATTCGAGCACAAAAGTTGGAAAAGAAAGTAATGTTTATGAAATAAATTGGCGTATAGTGCACACAATGAGAACTCTTGGTCATGGGCATGCTGGTTTAGTTACTTTTTGTGGAAATATGGATTTGCCGAGTCCAGTTTCTCACAGTAATTATGACATTATTAATACAGAGATAGAAAATGTTTGTAAAAATTTGGTAAAGAGTCTATGAAAGCAGCTATCGAGCAATTATATGATTCAACAAGTCAGAATTGCCATATAAATGTATCAGGTGATGGTTCTTGGAGGAAGCGAGGATTCAATTCTCTTCAAGCTGTTGCAAGTTTGATACTGCATGAGAATGGAAAAGGAATTGACGTTTCTCCAAAGCAATCTATTTGCAGAGCATGTGAATTGCGACCAGAAGAAGGCACAGAAGAATATAGAGAATGGTACAACGTACATCAAACTAATTGCTCTGCCAACCACACTGGTAGTTCTGGCAAGATGGAAGTAGATGGAATTGTAGTTTCAAAGATCTGAAGCACTTTATGGCATAAAATATGCTAATTATATTGGAGATGGAGACTTTATAAAGCTAAGAGAAGTTTATAAAGCTTTGTGCGATGTCAAAGCATATTGAGGTTTGTAACACTTTCACAAATACACATAAAATAACTTCAACCACATAATATCACACTAAGCACAAATACACTAAATATAAGAAACCACTTGTTGATATAATTTTATCCGTATACTGCAAATAATGTATTATATCTAAGTGTTGACACATTGGTTATGCTGAAATGGAGAAACAAAGAATCAATTTCTTGACATAAACAAAATATAAATTTAAGGTTATGCAAATACTTATCTGATATAATTTGTTCATGCAGTTTTGTAAACCACTTATTTCTTTTATTTATTTTATTTAGATACTATATATATATATATATATATATATATATATATAATACATAATATATAATTCTACTTGATATTATAATAGCTCAAAACTGAACTACAAACGTGTGGCTGGTGCACACTTCCATTAACAGCTGTAACACTATCTATGCCTCTCTCTTTCTCTATCACGTGACAAGGCTATTCGAAAAATCAATAATCTTATAGAAGACTTGTCATGTGAGAGAGAGAGAAAGAGATATTGTACACAACTGTCAAACAGTATTTGTTTTTACTGCATTCTTTATATATTTTTAATTAAATTTAATGCTTATAATAAAAATTATAATCATATAATATAGTATATGATTTTTTATCAAAATATTTTTAAAATCCATATAATCATGCATTAATATTCAATAATAGCTAAGTATTCTTGTAGTTTTAAAAAATTTTATTCCTCTTTTTATAAAGAAACTGATTCTTGAAGTTGATTTTCTGTTATTTTAGATAATACATGTATATTAAAAAAATATACTGAGTATTATATTAATAAAAACTAGAAAAAAGTCATTATAAACCTATTAAATATATATATTATTAAGATTATATATATATATATATAAAGTGTATGATACCTGAAGAATATGGTATTAGAATTATAAAATAAGTAAAACTTTAAATCTAATAAGTGAAACTTTAAATGCATTTATCTCATTATTGATTTTTTAATGATTTTAGCTTACTTGCCGCAGGATATTTCAGAGCCAGGTTGATGAATCACTTTGAAATTTTGGGGAAACTTTTAAAATATATATTTCTACGGACTTATGTTGCCCAATTTTCAAAAAGATAAGTTTTAGGTGAATGTTATGTACGTATACGTACATAACATTCACTATTTTTCTTATTATTATCAACTTTTATATTTAATACATTGTTATTAAATTTTTTTTCAGAAAAAGAAAAACATAAGTCTGTAAACATATTTTCCATGAACATTTTAAGACTAATTATTAGACATTAAAAGATGCATTCAGTGCTTCAATATCCTGCGGCAACTGCAAAAATTGATCAATTTTTTAACATCATTATAAGTTTAATAACCAGAATTAAAAATGCATAATAAACATTTTTTATATTGATAACTATAAAGTATAATGTATATATATTATGTAAAAAAAATAAATTTGTAAGAGGAAATAAAAAAAAAAAAATTATTCCAATAAAAATTGTTTATTTATTTAAAACATTTAACCCAGGCTTGACCCCTTAAAAATTAATCCAAATTATTTATTTCTTTGAAGAACATAAAGGATAGATTAAGAAAAAAATAAAAATAAACTATTTGTGATACTATTTGTGATGTCGGTTTTAGTATATATTTATATTTTTTCCTACATTTTTTAATTACTAAGCCTGGATTCGGAAATCCACTAGCTTGAATTCGATGGATCTCACGGGTTTTATTTATATTTTTTTAGGGTAAAAATTGGAAAAAGGATTAAAACTTTTTGTGCCTACAAAGAGAGACCTGAACAGTTCAATCTTTAAGAATGGATAATAAAAGATAAATTCACTATATTTGAGGGGACGAATATCTTTTATGCAGGAATTATAAGAATAGAAAAAAAGAAAGAAAAAGATAATTAAAAGAAAATAATAAATGAAACATATTATTTTTTTGTTTTACTCATTTACGGGGATTCGGAGTGCCCGACCGCCCTGGTGTCGACGAAGACGTGCAACACGTCATGTTCTCGTGTCCTCCATTCGCGGAAGAAAGGGGCAATTTCCAAACCTTTTGGAAGGGGCCTTTAAAACCAGAGGACATGGGGATGTGCCTTCTTGGTTCGCAAGAAGATTGCGATGCCGTGGTGACCTTCGCAGCATTAATTGTGGGGCGGCTAAACCACATCAGAAAAAAAGAAGAGCGTGCTAGGGCGACATTAATAGCCGCCCCACATGCACGAGACAGTAAATGATTGCCTGTCATGAAGAGCCAAACGTGGCATGACTGTCCCTTTCGAAGTAATGCTTTACGACGATTTCCAAGGGGGAAGATCAGTCGAGATAATCTAAACCTCTCTCTTGCACATTAGAAACTACGCATCTTCCCTCTCTATCTTGGGCGTCACAAATCCCTACTAATAAATTTATATATATATATATATATATATATATATATATATATATATATATATATATATATATATATATATATATATATATATATATATATATATATATATATATATATATATATATATATATATATATATATATATAAAGTGTATGATACCTGAAGAATATGGTATTAGAATTATAAAATAAGTAAAACTTTAAATCTAATAAGTGAAACTTTAAATGCATTTATCTCATTATTGATTTTTTAATGATTTTAGCTTACTTGCCGCAGGATATTTCAGAGCCAGGTTGATGAATCACTTTGAAATTTTGGGGAAACTTTTAAAATATATATTTCTACGGACTTATGTTGCCCAATTTTCAAAAAGATAAGTTTTAGGTGAATGTTATGTACGTATACGTACATAACATTCACTATTTTTCTTATTATTATCAACTTTTATATTTAATACATTGTTATTAATTTTTTTTCAGAAAAAGAAAAACATAAGTCTGTAAACATATTTTCCATGAACATTTTAAGACTAATTATTAGACATTAAAAGATGCATTCAGTGCTTCAATATCCTGCGGCAACTGCAAAAATTGATCAATTTTTTAACATCATTATAAGTTTAATAACCAGAATTAAAAATGCATAATAAACATTTTTTATATTGATAACTATAAAGTATAATGTATATATATTATGTAAAAAAAATAAATTTGTAAGAGGAAATAAAAAAAAAAAATTATTCCAATAAAATTGTTTATTTATTTAAAACATTTAACCCAGGCTTGACCCCTTAAAAATTAATCCAAATTATTTATTTCTTTGAAGAACATAAAGGATAGATTAAGAAAAAATAAAAATAAACTATTTGTGATACTATTTGTGATGTCGGTTTTAGTATATATTTATATTTTTTTCCTACATTTTTTAATTACTAAGCCTGGATTCGGAAATCCACTAGCTGAATTCGATGGATCTCACGGGTTTTATTTATATTTTTTTAGGGTAAAAATTGGAAAAAGGATTAAAACTTTTTGTGCCTACAAAGAGAGACCTGAACAGTTCAATCTTTAAGAATGGATAATAAAAGATAAATCACTATATTTGAGGGGACGAATATCTTTTATGCAGGAATTATAAGAATAGAAAAAAAGAAAGAAAAGATAATTAAAAGAAAATAATAAATGAAACATATTATTTTTTTGTTTTACTCATTTACGGGGATTCGGAGTGCCCGACCGCCCTGGTGTCGACGAAGACGTGCAACACGTCATGTTCTCGTGTCCTCCATTCGCGGAAGAAAGGGGCAATTTCCAAACCTTTTGGAAGGGGCCTTTAAAACCAGAGGACATGGGGATGTGCCTTCTTGGTTCGCAAGAAGATTGCGATGCCGTGGTGACCTTCGCAGCATTAATTGTGGGGCGGCTAAACCACATCAGAAAAAAAGAAGAGCGTGCTAGGGCGACATTAATAGCCGCCCCACATGCACGAGACAGTAAATGATTGCCTGTCATGAAGAGCCAAACGTGGCATGACTGTCCCTTTCGAAGTAATGCTTTACGACGATTTCCAAGGGGGGAAGATCAGTCGAGAGGAGCAGCTCTGCCAAGATCAATGACAAGGTAATTCTTTAGTGGGTATGGATCACGCTGACCGCGATTGCTGATCTTCTGTCTGCTTCCCACCACTGGTTGAGGGTGGGCGGTTGATGGAGCCCATAATCTAAACCTCTCTCTTGCACATTAGAAACTACGCATCTTCCCTCTCTATCTTGGGCGTCACAAATCCCTACTAATAAATTTATATATATATATATATACATATATGGGTGGTTATCTGTGAAATCGAAGATGAAAAAAATGAATGTTACAATAACTGTGGGAATATGATGTAGAGGTATCCAGTAGTTCTCTTAAATTTTTTCAAATTTTTTCGTTGCCATTATTTTAAGTTAGAGTGTGTCTAAATTGACATTTTAGCACTTTTTTTGCATTATATGCCCATTTTCATGAATTTGTAGCTCCTACGGGATGCATTTTTCACTAAAAACGTAAATATGACTTTTTTTTTTTGTAAAAAATTTTTTGAATTTTTGATTAAAAATACTTTTAAAGTCATAAATGTACGCTGTCACATTTTTGTAATCCGTTTAAATCTTACATAGTGAAAATCAGCAATTCTGCTACGGACTCTGGAAACCCAATACTCTCTGAAAGATCTCTTTTTATAGTCAGAAACTGCCTATAAATTTCCAGAGTGGGTCTAAATCATTAAGATCACTTATGGTCAATATCTGGGAAAAGTGCCCGAAATATTAATAGAAATGTAAATTTGTTGCCTTGAAACGATGAATTTGTTAGCATGATCATTGCAAAAAAAAATAATGCAGTTACCTTGGAGTGGTAGCAAAGCATCTCTACTTTTTCAGTATCAATTTAATCTCCTGTAAGCTGTTAAAAATACAAATATTATTTTACAATTATAAAAATCTAATTTTTAAACATTTATAATGCTGGATTTTTAGTTTTACAACCCTTACATGAATTATGATACTAATCTGAAGGATTACGATAAATATATCAACATTATTATTATAATAACTGAAAATACGTATTTAATACAAAAAAAAAAAAAACAAAAATATATCAATAAATCAGATCTGAGATTCTAATGATTAATATGATTAATTGACAGTGACAAGTTTGTGAAATTCAAACCATGTATTGCTAAATAATAATAATAATAATAATAATAATAATAATAATAATAATAATAATAATTCCGGGAACCTCCCTTTTGGAGGGTAGAGCACTTTTCCATGCTACCGGACGCGTCCACAGGTTGCGGATAGTGGAACGGCCAGAGAGAGTAGTGGTCATAGGAGACTATAACCAGTCTCTCTGGTCAGTCGCTAATATACTGAATAAGCGACCGCGGACAGTGGGATACAAACGCAGCTAATAGTGGTAAGTTGTTGTTTTTTACACCTACTCATACACCAAACACACATACACTTCCGCTCGATTTAGCTGAGCCCATGTGCAGTAGGAAGCTCTATAAACGGGCATTTTCCAAGCGGGATATAATTGAAAGGCGGCTCTATAAACGAGACCGACCTGTGTGAATGGGGAGAACCCTATAAACGGGTGTGCTCCGAGCGTGGCATGACTGCACTGGGTTCTATGCTGGAGAGAGCGGAGACATAGCAGGTGTTATCAGCTGGGTGGCGGAGCGATCAACAGGGAGCTTTCTCGTGGCTGCAGGCTCGTTCACTTGGAGGGTGCTGCCGTTAACACCAGTATCGCACTCCTGGGCCGCCACTAGTTCTTGGGCCCGAACCCGGCTTAGCCAGCATGGGAGGCTGCCCTTTGCAGTGGTAACGTCGGAAACGGCGCAAATCTCGCTTCTCGTAGTAATGCCGACTGGCGATCGGGTGGGATCTTGCTGCGAGTCGTGGGGGGAGGAACGGTCGATGCCACCGGACTGTAGGGGAGCTAAGTTATCGGGACAGCTCAGGACGGATCGTGCAAGCCACCGCCTGGTGACTATCTGACCACTTTACACAAACACACCATAGGGGGGATGGGGATAAATAAAGAAAATAATAAAAATGACAAGGTCAATAACAATTGCAGGTACCAGAGTGCTGCCTGCGCCATCCGACTCAGGAGAGTCACGGGGGCTTCCCAGCTCCCCCATCGCGCCGGTAGGTAACCTGGCTGGCGTGGCGGTAACTGCTTCAGGAAAACTCGCACGACACATCGGAGGGTCGCCAACTAGTTGGGAGGCTGCAGAGAGCAAACTGTATGAACAATTCTGCTACGGACTCTGGAAACCCAATACTCTCTGAAAGATCTCTTTTATAGTCAGAAACTGCCTATAAATTTCCAGAGTGGGTCTAAATCATTAAGATCACTTATGGTCAATATCTGGGAAAAGTGCCCGAAATATTAATAGAAATGTAAATTTGTTGCCTTGAAACGATGAATTTGTTAGCATGATCATTGCAAAAAAAATAATGCAGTTACCTTGGAGTGGTAGCAAAGCATCTCTACTTTTTCAGTATCAATTTAATCTCCTGTAAGCTGTTAAAAATACAAATATTATTTTACAATTATAAAAATCTAATTTTTAAACATTTATAATGCTGGATTTTTAGTTTTACAACCCTTACATGAATTATGATACTAATCTGAAGGATTACGATAAATATATCAACATTATTATTATAATAACTGAAAATACGTATTTAATACAAAAAAAAAAAAAACAAAAATATATCAATAAATCAGATCTGAGATTCTAATGATTAATATGATTAATTGACAGTGACAAGTTTGTGAAATTCAAACCATGTATTGCTAATAATAATAATAATAATAATAATAATAATAATAATAATAATAATAATAATTCCGGGAACCTCCCTTTTGGAGGGTAGAGCACTTTTCCATGCTACCGGACGCGTCCACAGGTTGCGGATAGTGGAACGGCCAGAGAGAGTAGTGGTCATAGGAGACTATAACCAGTCTCTCTGGTCAGTCGCTAATATACTGAATAAGCGACCGCGGACAGTGGGATACAAACGCAGCTAATAGTGGTAAGTTGTTGTTTTTTACACCTACTCATACACCAAACACACATACACTTCCGCTCGATTTAGCTGAGCCCATGTGCAGTAGGAAGCTCTATAAACGGGCATTTTCCAAGCGGGATATAATTGAAAGGCGGCTCTATAAACGAGACCGACCTGTGTGAATGGGGAGAACCCTATAAACGGGTGTGCTCCGAGCGTGGCATGACTGCACTGGGTTCTATGCTGGAGAGAGCGGAGACATAGCAGGTGTTATCAGCTGGGTGGCGGAGCGATCAACAGGGAGCTTTCTCGTGGCTGCAGGCTCGTTCACTTTGGAGGGTGCTGCCGTTAACACCAGTATCGCACTCCTGGGCCGCCACTAGTTCTTGGGCCCGAACCCGGCTTAGCCAGCATGGGAGGCTGCCCTTTGCAGTGGTAAACGTCGGAAACGGCGCAAATCTCGCTTCTCGTAGTAATGCCGACTGGCGATCGGGTGGGATCTTGCTGCGAGTCGTGGGGGAGGAACGGTCGATGCCACCGGACTGTAGGGGAGCTAAGTTATCGGGACAGCTCAGGACGGATCGTGCAAGCCACCGCCTGGTGACTATCTGACCACTTTACACAAACACACACATAGGGGGGATGGGGATAAATAAAGAAAATAATAAAAATGACAAGGTCAATAACAATTGCAGGTACCAGAGTGCTGCCTGCGCCATCCGACTCAGGAGAGTCACGGGGGCTTCCCAGCTCCCCCATCGCGCCGGTAGGTAACCTGGCTGGCGTGGCGGTAACTGCTTCAGGAAAACTCGCACGACACATCGGAGGGTCGCCAACTAGTTGGGAGGCTGCAGAGAGCAAACTGTATGAACAATTGCTCAACATACGCAGCAGCCTAGCTAGAATGACCGAGAGAACAAACGTCCAAAAGAATGTTAGTCGCGTCATAACAGGCGGAATGAGCGAGATAAATGAATCGGTCGAAGTCGCGTTGTATGAATTGCAACGAATGAAATTGCTCCGCAAGTCGACAACGAACATCAACGACGTATGTATGGCTGAGTCCACACCTCAGCAAAAACAGAAACGGAAAAGGGAAAAACAAACCCCCACACCAGAAAAGAACGTCGCGGAAACGCAAGAAGTACCCCAAACAGAGACTTGGTCGACGGTCGTCCAAAAAAAGAAAAAAAAAAGGACGGCAGCGGCTACTACACGGACGGACGGACTGCTACCTGGGCAATCCACCGCTCACCAAAACCGGCAGTCAGATCGGCCAAAGCCCACACAGGGCAGAAGCACGATTTTGATCAAACCGGCGGAGGGGCAGACGTATGAGGATGTGTTACAAACCATACGTCTGAAGGTGGATCCTACAAAGACCAAGACGGACGTACGACAGATACGAAAAACAAAGCAGGGTGGGGTTTTGCTGCGACTCGGCAAACAGGAGACGCGGCAAGATTTCCAACAGACCTTGCAGGTCGCCCTCGGAGAAAAAGCCCAGGTAAAGGACCTGACAGCTACGATAACGCTGGAGTTTCTCGACCTGGACAGTGTCACGACTGAAAAAGACGTTACGGACGCTATCAACCGCGAACTCGGGGACAGCGCAGAAAGAAGGGTGCACGTCTTTGGATCCAACGCCCGAGGCTTGGCCCTTGCGGTATGCGATTTCGACGCAAGAAACGCGAACGAGATCCTTAAAAAAGGAAGAATAAAAATCGGTTGGGTTAACTGCCGCGTGAGACCTAGGCTTCGTGTACCTAGGTGCCACAAATGCCTCGGATACGGACACATAAAAAAGGACTGTAAAGGACCGGACAGACACCGGTGCTGCTGGCGATGTGGCCGAGAGGGGCACGATGCACAGGCGTGCAAAAACACACCTGAGTGCTTCCTCTGTCCCAAGAAGGACAACAAGAGCCTCGCACACGTCGCTGGTTCAGGCGCGTGTGCAGCATTTAAGGCAGCACTGACAGCGACAAAGACCAAGACAATAAAATGCCGGTAACTGTTCTCCAATGCAATATGAATCGGAGTAGCGTGGCACACGCGCTGCTTCCTCAGATTGCGGCGGAGCTGGACGCAAACATCCTCGTTATCAGCGAACAGTACCGGGATTTAACACCGCCGAACTGGCTCGCTAGCAGCACGAGTACAGCGGCATTATGGGTGCGCGGGGAATGGGCAACGCGGATCATCGCGCGCGGATCCGGGGAGAGCTACGTTTGGGCAACGGTGGGCGATGTCACCTACGTCAGCGTCTACCTTAGCCCGAATTATAGCGCTCTCGAATACGCGGAGAAGCTGGATACTCTCGAAGACGCCGTGAGAGACATCCCCGGCAACAAAATCGTGGCGGGCGACTTCAACGCGCGCGCGGTCGAGTGGGGAATGCCCGAGACAAACAGACGTGGACGACTACTGTTGGAGATGGCCGCAAGGCTTGAACTGACAGTGGCAAATGAGGGAAACACGCCGACGTACAGACGACCCGGCTTCGGGGACTCTGTGCCCGATGTGACCCTTATTTCGGACAGGATGACACAAAGACTGAGAGCATGGAGAGTGATCGAAGACTACACAGCCAGCGATCACCAGTACATCTCCTTCGGTCTTATAGACGAATCGCGTACGAGCAGTACTCGGGTAACTCGTCCCCCTCGTTGGGACGTGAAACGGATAGACTTAGACAAACTCGACAGACAAATGACGCGCGGGGAACCACTGTCACAGGTGGAACCTCGCGGAATGACTAATCGCGGCAGGGCTGAAGCGCTTGTCGGGGAAACAACCCAGTTTCTTCAACAATTGTGTGAAGCCTCTATGCCGCGGAAACGTTACGCACGCAACAAACGAGAGACATACTGGTGGACAGCCGAGATCGCGGACATCCGACATAGTTGCCTAGCACTTAGACGGAAGGCCCAACGGGCTCGCGACCGACAAACCGCACTAATTTTCTCCGAGGAATACAAAAAGAGTAGGAGGCGTTTGCGGTACGCCATAAATAACAGCAAAAAAGAGTGCTGGCAAAGACTGACGGACGAGGTGGACTCGGATCCCTGGGGCGCGGGTTACAAGATCGTGACTCACCAACTGGGGAGACGGGTTCCACCGATAACTAAGGACGCAGAGACGATGGACAAGATCGTCGACGGTCTCTTTCCAACTCATCCCGTGAGGAGGGAGGAGACCGTTGAACGTACAAACGGAGAATGCCCTCTATTCACGAGTGCGGAGCTCGCCAGAGCTGCAAACTCGTTGAAACCTAACAAGGCACCGGGCCCTGACGGTGTGCCGCCGGAAATCTTACGTTTCGTCGTTTTGCGACGACCGTCAGTGCTCCTCGACACATTCAACGGGTGCCTGGTGGAGGGCGTTTTCAGCAGACATTGGAAGACGGCTCAATTGGTTCTCATTAGTAAAAATAAGGGGGACCCTGAGAATCCGTCATCCTACAGGCCACTAAGCCTACTTAACACGACCGGAAAACTGTACGAGCTATTGCTTAGACCAAGGCTTCTACAGTCGATAAAGGACGCAGGAGACTTATCAGACCGACAACACGGGTTTCGAAAAGGACGCTCAACCATCGGAGCGATAACCTTTGTAAAAAACATTTTCAACAAGCATAACACCAGGTGCCACGCGACCAGGCCTCTGGTCTTACTGGCTACGCTGGACGTTAGGAACGCCTTCAATTCGGCGAGGTGGGTGGATATCCTGGAAGCGCTGGAAACAGCATTCCGGGTGCCCGACTATCTTCTCCGGGTTGTAAGGGTACTACCTGAGGGACCGACGTCTCACATACGAGACCACTGACGGACGAAAAGACAGACGAATAACTGCAGGAGTCGCCCAGGGATCCATTCTGGGGCCAGACTTCTGGAACGTACTGTATGACAGTCTTCTCCGAATGGAGATGCCGACGGACACATCCCTCGTCGCTTACGCTGATGACGTTGCGGCCATTATCGTGGCCCGTGACACACACCTGATCCAGCTAAAGCTGAACCAGGTTATGCGGCGGGTGACTGAATGGATGAAAGACCACGGACTGCAAATTGCGTTACAAAAGACAGAACTTGTGCTTCTAACTAGACGAAGAATCGACACGGGGATACCGTTGACAGTCGGACGCGAATGCGTGGTAGTCCGAGACGAGGTTAAGTATCTAGGGGTGACTTTGGATACGAAACTGAGTTTCTGGCCTCACATACGCACGGTGACTAAAAAGGCACAAGAAAAGACAAAAGCCTTGAGCAGACTCATGGCTAATACGAATGGACCGAGACCGAGCACTCGACGACTACTCATGAGCGTTACCCACTCGATCATGCTATATGGGGCGGAAATCTGGGCGGACGCGTTACACGTTAAGAGACGGGCGAAAGCGATGACTAGCGTACAGCGGGTGGGCGCGTTAAGAATCACGTGCGCGTACAGAACGGTGTCTGAAAACGCCGTTCTTGTTATCGCGGGCGTGATTCCGATCGACCTACTCGCGACGGAACGAAAGCGCATATACGATCGAAGCGCGGACACGGGACGGGTCGACGCTGCGACAGACGAACGTACGAAAACAATGGAACTCTGGCAAACACGGTGGACAAATACCCAACAGGCGCGATGGACACGTAGACTTATCCCTGCGGTTGCCCCGTGGAAGGGGAGAAAGCACGGTGAGGTAGACTTCTATCTCACCCAATTTTTCTCTGGACAAGGATACTTCCGCGGCTATCTACACAAGATGGGCAGACTTGCTTCACCTGAATGTAAGTACTGCGGATGGGTCTACGATGACGCTGATCATACGTTCTTCGCCTGTAGGCGATGGGCAGATCAACGTCAACGACTTGAAATGGACATAGAAGCGATCACGCCGGAAAACGTGACGAGACTTATGACGACGAACGCGGACAACTGGCGCCTGATCGCAAATTACGTTACGAATGTATTGCGGAGCAAAAAAAGCAGATGGATGTCTGACAGATTGAGCGAATGTGATTCGAGAATGAACGAGTAAAAGAATGAATGTGTTTTTTGGACACGCAAGGACAGCCGCCCAGTCTGAAGTAATGTGAATAACAGTTCCGGGCTGGTGTCGGTGCGAACAGAGATATGTGGGTTTAGTGGGTATTAGTAGTTTGCTCCTACTGAGTCCCACACTCGGTGGACTGTCTGCTCTTGCGAGGGGGTGGATAGTTTGCCGGTTGTGCGTAAAATGTCATTACCACAGACTCCAAAAAAAAAAAAAAAAAAAAAATAAATAATAATAATAATAATAATAATAATAATAATAATAATAATAATAATAATAATAATAATAATAATCCGCGCGGGGTTTCCTGTTCCCGTATGCGGCGCGTCCCCCGGGTGGCGGATGGGGGAAAGCTCGCCACGCTTGCGTGAAGGGTAGAGGTGAAACAAAATAGCCTCCGTGGACCAAACAGTTGAAGAAGGATGATGAGCAAGCGAATGGAATACCTATTACCCCAAGCGGGCAGCTCCAAACAAGGAGTCAATCCCGCCGTCGGTTCCGATCGGGTGAAAGCCCCGGTGGCCGGCGCTGGCCTCACGGATTTTGGGGGAGGCCACCAAGCGCTTCGTTCTACGAACACGTCAGAGGTGGGGCCCTCGAAAGAAAACCCCCAACAGCAGCCGTCGTTACAGATGTTGAGTGTTGCATCCGGAAACAGGTTAAGAAGCGGCAGCGTTACCAGCCTTGCTAGTGCCATCAGTGGCATCTCTGCCTATAGTAAGGAATCTCAAGAGGAGATCGAAATATTCCGCAAGGAATACGAGAAGGTAGAGAAGGCGCAGGAGGACATCGACTCCACTTACGACCATCTAAAGAGCGAACTCCAGGCTATGTTGGCCGCTTGTGCAAAGCAGCCTAACATCTCCATGGTCGTCAAGACAGGGCTGAAGACCGTAGACACTCTTGTACAAGAGTTCTACGGGAAAACCAAGAAGATGTTTTCGGCAGTCGACGATTACAAGTGCCAAGTCGAGGATTATCGAGTTGGTCACGAGAATCGTCGGCGGCCTAAGAGAAGAGGCATAATAGCTAAAGCCGTCTTTACGGCTACAGCTAGAATGCAGGCTCAAAAGAGAAGTAGAGAGGGCCCCCAAAGCCCCCCGAGGTCTCTAAGAGCCGCAAGAGAAGAAGCCTCGGAAGGAGGTACCACCACGTGGCACGGACAAGGAGCAATCCAAGTCCGCGTCAGTGGCGGGGAAAAAGCGCATATACGATCGAAGCGCGGACACGGGACGGGTCGACGCTGCGACAGACGAACGTACGAAAACAATGGAACTCTGGCAAACACGGTGGACAAATACCCAACAGGCGCGATGGACACGTAGACTTATCCCTGCGGTTGCCCCGTGGAAGGGGAAAAGCACGGTGAGGTAGACTTCTATCTCACCCAATTTTTCTCTGGACACGGATACTTCCGCGGCTATCTACACAAGATGGGCAGACTTGCTTCACCTGAATGTAAGTACTGCGGATGGGTCTACGATGACGCTGATCATACGTTCTTCGCCTGTAGGCGATGGGCAGATCAACGTCAACGACTTGAAATGGACATAGAAGCGATCACGCCGGAAAACGTGACGAGACTTATGACGACGAACGCGGACAACTGGCGCCTGATCGCAAATTACGTTACGAATGTATTGCGGAGCAAAAAACAGATGGATGTCTGACAGATTGAGCGAATGTGATTCGAGAATGAACGAGTAAAAGAATGAATGTGTTTTTTGGACACGCAAGGACAGCCGCCCAGTCTGAAGTAATGTGAATAACAGTTCCGGGCTGGTGTCGGTGCGAACAGAGATATGTGGTTTAGTGGGTATTAGTAGTTTGCTCCTACTGAGTCCCACACTCGGTGGACTGTCTGCTCTTGCGAGGGGGTGGATAGTTTGCCGGTTGTGCGTAAAATGTCATTACCACAGACTCCAAAAAAAAAAAAAAAAAAAATAAATAATAATAATAATAATAATAATAATAATAATAATAATAATAATAATAATAATAATATAATAATCCGCGCGGGGTTTCCTGTTCCCGTATGCGGCGCGTCCCCCGGGTGGCGGATGGGGGAAAGCTCGCCACGCTTGCGTGAAGGGTAGAGGTGAAACAAAATAGCCTCCGTGGACCAAACAGTTGAAGAAGGATGATGAGCAAGCGAATGGAATACCTATTACCCCAAGCGGGCAGCTCCAAACAAGGAGTCAATCCCGCCGTCGGTTCCGATCGGGTGAAAGCCCCGGTGGCCGGCGCTGGCCTCACGGATTTTGGGGGAGGCCACCAAGCGCTTCGTTCTACGAACACGTCAGAGGTGGGGCCCTCGAAAGAAAACCCCCAACAGCAGCCGTCGTTACAGATGTTGAGTGTTGCATCCGGAAACAGGTTAAGAAGCGGCAGCGTTACCAGCCTTGCTAGTGCCATCAGTGGCATCTCTGCCTATAGTAAGGAATCTCAAGAGGAGATCGAAATATTCCGCAAGGAATACGAGAAGGTAGAGAAGGCGCAGGAGGACATCGACTCCACTTACGACCATCTAAAGAGCGAACTCCAGGCTATGTTGGCCGCTTGTGCAAAGCAGCCTAACATCTCCATGGTCGTCAAGACAGGGCTGAAGACCGTAGACACTCTTGTACAAGAGTTCTACGGGAAAACCAAGAAGATGTTTTCGGCAGTCGACGATTACAAGTGCCAAGTCGAGGATTATCGAGTTGGTCACGAGAATCGTCGGCGGCCTAAGAGAAGAGGCATAATAGCTAAAGCCGTCTTTACGGCTACAGCTAGAATGCAGGCTCAAAAGAGAAGTAGAGAGGGCCCCCAAAGCCCCCCCGAGGTCTCTAAGAGCCGCAAGAAGAAGAAGCCTCGGAAGGAGGTACCACCACGTGGCACGGACAAGGAGCAATCCAAGTCCGCGTCAGTGGCGGGGAAAAAGCCGACAGTCAAGTCGGGACAGGCGCCTCTTGATAGGAGAAAGCGCCAGATGGCGCCGGTATCCACCCTGGTGGTGACTGTCGCGAGGGACCATACGTATGCTGAAGTCTTGGGGAAGCTCCGAAAGGAAGTCAACCCGGACGACAGCGGCGCCCAGATTCTGAGCGTAAGGCCAACAGGGCGGGGAGATGTCCTGCTCCGGCTGGGCAAGAAGACGGACGCAACAGCATTCGCTGAGAAAGTCCGTACGGCTACTAAAGGGATGGGAGAAGTTAGGATCCGAGATCGAAGGGTGACCCTGGAGATCAGAGACCTGGACGCTCTCACAACGAGGGACAAAGTGGTAGCGGCCCTAGATAAAGTTCTCGCGTCTCCGCCTGAGAGCCGAGAGGTGACGCTTTTGGGCCTAAACCGCAGTCAACAGAAGACAGCCATCGTGAAGCTGGATCACGAGAGCGCTGACAGGCTGAAGTCGATGCGGCATCTCTGCGTCGGCTTCGTAAGCTGTCGCGTTCGGGATCGAGTCTTGGTCGAGAGGTGCTATCGGTGCCTAGACTTCGGCCACACGAAACGGAATTGTAAGGGAGTGGACAGGTCCTCGTCGTGCTACAAGTGCGGCGAGCCTGGACACAACCTTAAGAATTGCAAGAGCGCTCCCAAATGCTTTCTTTGTCCATCAAAGGATGCTGAGGGAGTGTCTCACGTGGCGGGGTCCGGAGCCTGTGCCACCTTTAGGCGCGCGCTCGATACCGCCCGAAAGGCCGCTTCACGATAAGTGGCAGTCTCAACGTGGGAGGATAGAATAAGGAACGGATGACGCATGTCACAAGACACGCCTCCCAGCTTGAAGTAATGAGAAAAACAGTTCCGGGCTGGGCAGGTGAAAGCGTTGGGTTTGGAGTTTTAGCCGGTAAGAATCCGGCACTGGCGACGAGTGCGGACCCTCGTCGTCGTCTTATGTAAGATTTCTCCAGTTTCCCACGAAAAAAAAAAAAAAAAATTATAATAATAATAATAATAATAATAATAATAATAATAATAATCCGCGCGGGGTGTCCTGTCCCCGTATGCGGCGCGTCCCCCGGGTGGCGCATGGGGGAAAGCTCGTCACTCTAGCGTGAAGAGTAGAGGTGAAATAAAATAATCTCCGTGGACCAAACAGTACAACCAGAAGTATGAGCAAGCGAGATGAAAACATACTACCCCAAGCGGGCAACTCCAAACTAGGAGTGAATCCCGTCGTCGGTTCCGATCGGGTGAAAGCCCCGGTGGCCGGCGCTGGCCTCATGGATTTTGGGGGAGGCCACAAACCGCTTAGTTCTAACATCACGTCAGAGGCGGGGTCCTCGAAAGAAAACCCCCAACAGCAGCCGCTATCCCAGATGCTGAGTCTTGCTTCTGCAAGCAGGTTACGAAGCGGCAGCGTTACCAGCATTGGTAGCGCCATCAGCGGCATCTCTGCCTATAGCAGAGAATCTCAAGAGGAGATAGAAGTGTTCCGTAAGGAATACAAGAAGGTGGAGAAGGCGCAGGAGGAGATCGACTCCACTTACGACCATCTGAAAAAAGAACTTCAGGCAATGTTGGCAGCTTGTGCAAAGCAGCCTAACATTTCCATGGTCGTCAAAACAGGGCTGAAAACCGTAGACGCTCTTGTACAAGAGCTCTACGGGAAAACGAAGAAGATGTCTTTAGCAGTCGATGATTACAAGTGCCAAGTCGAGGATTATCGAGTTGGCCACGAGAATCGTCGGCGGCCTAAGAGAAGAGGCATCATTGCTAAAGCCGTCATCGCGGCTACAGCTAAGATACAGGCTCAAAAGAGGAGTAGGGAGGGCCCTCAAAGCCCACCCGAGGCCTCTTCAAGCCGTAAGAAGAAGAAACCTCGCAAGGAGGTGCCACCACCTGGTAAGGACAAGGAGCAATCCAAGTCCAAGCCTGTGGTGGAAAAGAAGAAGCCGACGGTTAAGTCGGGACAGGCGCCTCTTGACAGGAGAAAGCGCCAGAAGGCGCCGGTATCCACCCTAGTGGTCACAATCGCGAGGAACCGAACGTTTGCTGAAGTTCTGGGGAAGCTCCGAAAGGAAGTGAATCCGGACGACAGCGGCGCCCAGGTTCTGAGCGTACGGCCGACAGGGCGGGGAGATGTCCTGCTCCGGCTGGGCAAGAAGACGGACGCAGCAGCATTTAAAATAATAATAATAATAATAATAATAATAATAATAATAATAATAATAATAATAATAATAATAATAATAATAATAATGTTGATACTTTCATAGTAATCGGTTATCCTCCATTAAAGTTCTACGTAGAAATAAATTTAGATTATTATAGGCTGGCTTACAGTTACACTTTACTGGCTTACTTCTACATAATTTGGGTTTAGGGGAATCCAAGTGAAGTAGGTGGTGTGAAACAGAAGAAGAGAGTACATCACATTTATTATGTGAATGTCCCGCATTTATCGAGATTAGAATGAAGGTATGGTTTCACCCTCGTTAAGTATAGGAGTGCTGAAGATGGTCAGCATAAATACTTTATGTAAAATTGCTGAAACTTGCAACGAGACATCGTTTCAATGAAATGAGAGAATATTCGAAATAATATTTCGTTGTATATATTAAATTTAATTGAATCTAAAAGTGTGTGTTGTATTTACATTGTATTTACATCTTGAACTGTATTCAGTCAAACGTTATTCGTTTGTTTATATCGTTGCGCGAGGATGTATGCGAGTATCTATGTACAATTAAATAAATGTGAGTTACTTTTCAGTAATCCCGCATCGGTTGAAAAGTTCAGTTTGCGATCGGCCGTGACCGAGTTTGCATATCAGATACACACGTGTTATTATCGGTGCCGCGACCCGAGTTAGTACCGGTCCGGTTTGTCCGGCCACTGGGAAGCCGTTTATCGTGGGTGATCCTTGGATGTCCTTATGTATAAAATGACCCTAGTTCAGTGTGAAGGATCAAATACCTCAAGTAAAAAAGTCAAGTATCTCCCCGAGATAGGCGAGTGGCATCGAGTGGCGTCTGCACGTGTCCAAGGATGACGGGTCACCAGGCGACATCTGGCGGCCATGATACATCGGGGCGCCGGCTTCCGCCAGGGCGCATGAACTAGCCATCCCGGTAAGTACCCAACGTTAGTCGATCTAATTATAATTAGTAAATAATAAAAATATTATTTAATAATTATTCAAGTATGCGAGAGTGAATGATGCCCGGTTTTACCGAAACCGACGTGCTTTGCGTGGGGCGAGCACGGGGTACAACCTCCCCGCTTGCCGCTCAAGCACTGCGCGATCGGCGAATTTATTGATCTTCTTATCAGAAACCCCATTGCAGTAATTATTATTGGAATAAATCTTTGTTGAATTGTTAGCAATCGTTTGCGTATATAATTTATTCACTCGTTTTGCGCATAAATTGAGAGGAGTTGAATGTTCAGGAGGAGGAGTGGAGGTGCTACTCAGTTCATCTGAAATCGAACGAACATCTCGATGTAGTTTGGTGTGGTGTTTGCTGCCACATACCCGGCAGCGTCCTGTAGATGGATAAGACTCCTGCAAGTGACCAAAATTGAGACAGTTGTTACACAATTTGGTTGATCACACCAGAGCCAAACGTTGTTCCAACGACAGGTTAGAAAACTTCGACCAGTAGTTGATGAAATGAACTTTTGCACAACAGGAGCATTTGACTGAAGGACGCTGCTTGACGGACTTCTGGGTAGCAACGTTCATACTGATTTTCTTCATTGATTTGTTAATAGCTGATCTTTTACTCTCCTTTTGCGAACAGAATGTATTAACCGGAAGAATAGATAAATCAGATACAGCGTGATCCATTTCCACTAGATCCAAAGTACAAATGCAGTCCTCCAAAAAGGTTTGGATGTCCTTGAATGATGGAAAGTTCACAAGGTTCCTCTGTTCCATCTCCTTGGCTCAGTCGATACGAGTACTTGGTGCAAGTTTGTTCTCCACAAAATAAACAAAAATGTCACCCCAAGAATCGACAGGTCTCTCTAAGGCTCGCAAAGAATTAATGCTCTCATTGACGGTGTTGAGAAGATGGTTGATGTGAGCAACCGGTTCCGAATTGGCTGTGGGTAAGCGAGACAATGCTTGCATTTGTACTGTGAAACGCAAGTATTTATTGTCATAACGGCGACAGAGCGTGTTCCACGCCGTTTCGAAATTGACTTCTATCAATTTAATGCCGCGCAGCTTTTCAGCAGCTTCCCCAGAGAGACAATTGAGGAGATGCTGGAACTTAATTACATGATCGATCGATGCAACGTTTGCGAATTAACGATGTAAATTTTTCTTTGAATGTCTCCCATTCACGCTGGTTCCCCTCAAAACGAGGTAGCTTCAGCTTCTCCAATACAGCTTGCGTGGAGATAGAATGATAGAATGACAGTGGGTCTTTCTAGCGATGATGTTGGCTGAGCTTCGGTACCTCGCAAAACCTAAATGCGCTCGGTGTACCAGACCTTCGCCGCCAATACGTATTCATTGCTTCCGAGAATTGGTTCGCCTTGAAGTAGGTTCGTCCTTTGAGAACTTCCGCATGTCGCAGTAAAACAAAATCACGGGATGAAAGTCCACGCCAATATTCCTCAAGCATTGAACAGCGTGCTTCAAGGTCTGCCGCAGATAGAGACGCAGCTGTCGCGCCATGAGAAACCGCATATAATTGATCGATCAGCGAGATTGCATGCCTTTGATCGACGATCATTGTTTGTAATTCCTCGTCGTTCATATTTTGAGTTTTATACATACAACAGAATTAAATTACGTTAAAAACGCCAGAAAGAATACAACGATAAAAATTAATGTTTAGTTTAAAGTAAAGGATTGAATTTCAATTAGCGAAATTTTTTTTTAAAACATGAAGTTTTCGTAATTATCATAAAAAGACAATTGAACCTCTGATTAAAATGGCAGAGTTTGAATGCGCGTAACGCTATCTTGAAAGGAAACATAGAAAAAGAGATAGATAGAAAATAAATCGGGTGGTCGTCACCTCGAACGGCTCGCGCGAACGTGTGCGTAGCCAAAACTCGACAGACTTCCCTTCCTAGTCTCTTGAAAAGGGGGGTGAGTTGCTCGCTCGCCGATGTACTGGCTTTGAAGTGGTGGGGCGACGGAATCTCTTTTGCGACGTAGAGACGCGTCTCTCCTTCCTTCCCTTTCTACTTGACTGCTATGATTGGGGATTAATTTATCTAATTTGACTAATTAGATAGATAATGCACCATAACACTTGTTTTTTAACCAATAAATAGGTTAATAAATTATAAATTATAAAAGTCACAAACAGCACTTCGATGTCTTTTACCTTGTTCTTTTATAAAGTTAATTAAATTAGTAACGAAGTTTTTGTTTGTTTACTTTTGATCACTACACTTTCAATAAACTAAATTTTAATTAATGTAAATCCGACTCGAAGGACCAAAAATGTTCACTCGTTTTGCGCATAAATTGAGAGGAGTTGAATGTTCAGGCGTCAATGAGAATAAGAATACACTTCTTGATTTGTCTTATGATTAAACTAATTTTATGATGAGTGGCCATGCGGTTGAATTACAAGTTGACGACAACGATTGCCCTATGAGCAGCTTTCGGCGAGGTTTGCGAGCAACTAGCTTTACCGGCGCGGATAGCGAGCGCGAACGGCTCGATCGACCGCGAGAACAATAGCGTTTTGGAATGCGGCAGTAAGAACCAAAAAAAAACTGTTTTGGTTTCTCGCGACTTTGACGAGCGCGGACGAGTCGATAAGTTTTGGTTGTCCGACTTGAAGTACGGCTCGAACATAATTAATATAAATATAAGCTTTTTTCCCTCCGGCCCTGTATTTTCCGCGACTAGTGTCGGTACGTAGGGGATTCTCTTATCTCTGCTACTAAATCTCGCGTTATCATTTCCTCGACCTTGCACCTAACTAACAGGTTCTTCGAAGCCGATTTCTCTGTTAATTAATAAATAACTTGTGCTTGGTATCAGGACGAGATATCGTATTACATACTATAAATAAGAAATTATGAACTGTTATATTCGAACAGGTAAGAGGCATAGCACAATGGGCATCATCGTGAGTGTTCGACCGGCATGTCCCTCAGCAAGGGTCGCCACAGGTTACCTCCTTAGACATAATATACAAGAAAACATCTTGATTTGTTAAAAAAAATTACTGCAGTTTTTAACTTACACTTGTAGTTGTAATGTGATTTGATATTTCTCATTCAACTTCCTGTTAGACAATCCGTTAGGTAGTCCAAAAAATGTTCGTTCCCCTCATATGTTAGTAGAAAAAATCTTTTGATTATACCAAAGGTAAGGTTGAAGAAAACAGGCACTTATTATGTCGAAGGATGAGGCTGAATAAAAGGAAATCCTACGGCTCCTGTGAGGGTTCATAATTAAATATGTCGAACAAAATGCAAAAAAAGGCGCTTTTGAAAATAAGATGACTACTAGGGGCGACATACATATAAAAATTATAAACATATAATACATGTGCATGTACATTGAGAACCTCACACATAATGCGATCAGTCTACTACGATTAAAAGGTCACTAAGTAGAGTCAAGACTTATATATCCCTGTAACGTCTCAGCAATTATTATCAATGTAACGCCGCAGTCAACGAAGTAGATGAGAAGCCTTGAATCGGTATGATGCTTCTAGAAGAAAGTGGAGAGGTCTGATAGTCAAGGTCTCGAGAACCCATATCGGAAGTAGCAAAAAGCAAGAAAAGGTAAGTGTTTACTTACGATTAAAAAGTCTGGTTGCTGATTTATTGTGTTACAATTGTTTAATTATGGTATCGGTGATTTATAATAGGTATGATTCTAGTCCATCAGCACAGATATTCTGTACTCGTTTTCGCGTAGTTATTAAACGCTACAATAGTCTATTTAGATTACGCCCGGATAAAAGCGCGTCACGAGACCAAAGTTCGATAATCAGACGGACGAAGTTATGAAGTGCGAAAATTGGTAAGAAATAACTGATGATTAGACAGGACAAATATGGAATTTTATAGGAATCATGAGCTTCCTGTATAGGTTTCGACACATTTGAAAGACAGTGATAGTTGTAAAAATATGTTTCTCGTCTATAAATAAGATGTCTTATGTCGGCAGCTATGCAAACAACTCGCGGTTTCTTTTCGCGGCGGACAAGGAAAACTCGACAATGAGTCAGTTAAAATAAATGTAATCGAATTTTCTTTATGTGACGTAATTAAAAATAAAAAAAATTCATGGTATAAAGTTGGATGTATAACTAGAATTGGAAATTAAGTCATACGTTACATCCCGTTCTAATTTAATGTGATCTTGAATTCGAGATTTAGACTTAATTAAGAAAATATAAAATTTATATTTAAGTCGTTATTGTTTGGTGGAATATTATTAAACATTGTTGAGATACATTAATTTGTGTTTTTGTAAGATACAGTTGTGTGAAAGATAGTAATATAGCACATATTACCCAGCTTAAGATGTTCCAACTTGCTGAAACACGCAAGTTACACGTATCACTTTGAAGCCTCATAAAGAAGTACAATGACTAAATTATAATCAATAAGTAAAATATATAATTTTTACTTGTAATTTATTTGTTATTTACAGAAATTTTCATCGAGTAACATCTTTCATGCATATGTATATCATTTGCTACGTTACTACATTTTTTTGATCACGTAAACAACTATTATATAATGTTAAAAATGAAAAGTAATCCAAAAGTATCGTAAAGTTGTGTAGAGTGCACGTGTTTCCAGCATAGTTATTATAGTATAGTAGCTGGTAGTATAATACATAATGTTTGTAAATTGATTAAAAACACTACCTACATTATTTGAATTTTCTGATTTTTATATAAGATTTCAAATACAAAACACACGTTGCACATATAATAACAAATATTATGTATCAAAATGCATCTCACGTGCAAGTAGTATTCAAGAACATTACTAAAAAAATACATTAAGCAAAAGTACATCCTGAATTGTATTAACATTTCGGTAAGCTTTCAACAACTGTGAGGCAACTAAAAGAAGTTGCAAAAGTAACATTGTTGCAACGTTTAGTAGATATTTTTTCGTTACAGTGATGTCAAAACGTTTTAAAGTAAAAACAGCCTTTCCAGAATTTTGTCATATTATCAAATATTAGTAGGGTATAATACGGGCGTATTCAGTACTTCTTCCTGAGTAATGTGCTAATTTAATACTTTGATATCTTTTTCTCTATAACCTAACAAAAAAATTGTTCTAATACAACAATTCCTTAGAATAAATAATGATACGTTAGGTACGAGTTCATATTATATAGAACATAATACCGAGTGTGTTACTTTTTGTACCTTGGATTGTGGAGATTCTGGTACTGAGTCAATTCTGTCACTCGAGCTTTCAGATGTCCTATTTACCGTCAGCTTGTTTGAAGATGTAGCTATAAAGAAAATGTACACTTCATGTTAATGTAATAATTCTCACCATAGGAAATAATAAAATTGAATAATTTAATTATTTGAAGAGTTTTTGGAATTAATCGCAGATAAATAAAAAATTTATTGTATATTTTCAATCAAATAAGCAGAATATTAAGGTTAAAAATAAAACAATCAAATAATAGCAATAATGAAAATTTATTAAAGTAAGGATTCAAATTGATTTAATTGAAGCAAATTGTTATTGTCAAATCAAGACGACCATTGAATTACAGATCAATTTTGTGCCATTATTTCATTCACTACACCGAAAAAATAGTGTATACTTTTGATGTGATTTTGTTTATCTAAGATACCTATAAAATTGTAAAATCTCAGCAAAAATAAAGTTGCAGTCAATTTTTGTTAAACGTACAGTATAAATATAAATTTTAATTTGCTTCGTTTTTATAACTCGCCGCACGGGACATGATCGTGTTGATTGGTAAACAACAGCAATTCAAGTGGGAATAGGGTAGTTTTCTTGTGAGATCGGAGGGAGCGCGGGAGAGACAGGAAGTCGAGTTGATCGCTTCGTTCAAATAACATTGGGTTTTCCCCATGTGCGTCATGATCCGTGTCCCAGATACACTTCTGGTTATGCTCTTGAATATTTTTAGCATATATAACTGCGTCTACAAGAAATAAAAATTTTCCTTTTCCTTGCGTTCCCTCAAAAATACAATCAATTATTCTTTGAAAAGAAGATAAAGAATTGCACAACACCATGAGCATTATTTTAAATTGAAATAAATCTTGAAATAAATTTATATTGAATTTAATTTGTATTTATTTAAATTTACGTTGATTTTCTTGAGCTAGCGGAACTTATAAACATCCTTGACGTAAATCAAAAACTTGGATGATGTATATTTATTGCCCTACTCGATTTTGTAATCCCTTTGTATTTGACAATTCATCCTTTTGTCCAATAAATTTTCTTCATTTTCACGAGGTCCACATTTATCACCCATCTTGATTTCGTAACTCATTTGTACTTGACAATTGTTAAGTATTTTGTTCAAAAATTTTCTTGATATTTTATTTTATTTTCATATTTACCAGAGGATGAACTCTTCCTAAGATGCTATCCTTTTATCAATAGTACTTCATTAATATCATAATTTTCGTGAATTCGATCAACTTTTTCCTTAATACCTGGTGCATACATAATTTAAAAACTTAGGTCGCGATTGCGTCGCAGGTAGCGAATCCCACGCAAGCGGAATGAAGTGCACCGATGTACTTATGAAAAATACTAATACCCGCGGTACGGGTATGTTGTAGCGCACGAGAGCGGATAGATCGCACGCCCGATACCCGACGGAAAAGTATGGCGAGACAAGCCAGACCACGGCCGAGAGGTATCGTGGGCCAGGAATCGAGCCCAGGTACATCCACGATATCTGGCGTATCCGATGCCGATGTAAACACGACGGAAGTTTAGGCGGCGTACTAACCTCAACCGTCACACGTGCGCAGCAGACAATGACGGCGGAGATGATGCACGGGTGCACGCGCGTTCAAACACTTTGCGCAACTAGACGAAGGAGCCGGGGTTGCCAGATAGAGGTACTTTTTCTTTGTTGCACTTACGCGGTATGATACCCTTTACATAAGATAGTAAAGGATAGAAAAACCGTAAATGGTAACCCTGGAAGGAGCTCGGGTACTCCCCACCTTACACCCGTGTACCGTGGAACGCGGCACCAACGGCAACGATCGAGGAGCGTGGACTAGAGAATATTCTATAAAATAATATATATATATATAATATATAATAATAATATATATATAATAATAAATATAAAAAATAAATATTTATATTATATAATAAATATAGTTTATATTTATATAATAAATATATATAATTTTATTATATATATTATTAATATTATATATCATTTTATTTAAAGAGAATAAAAAAGAGAGAAATTACTTTTTTATTAGTTTTGCAAAACTTAATTTTGCACAAATGAATATTATTATTATTATTATTATTATTATTATATAAAATTGTTTATCTATTGCTGCAAGACACGGGAAGGATATACATTGTGTATTTAAAGAGAATAAAAAAGTGAGAAATTTATTTTTTATCAGTTTTACAGAAATTAATAAAATTATTAAAAAATTATTTATCTATTGCTTGTAGGACATGACAGGACTAGAATTGTAATGTAAATTTGTAAGATACTTTTTTGAAAAAATGTTTGTTTTCAATTTAAAAGATATTTGTATTTTTAAAAATAAATACTTGTTGATTCTACTTTGATTTCAGTACTTTCTATTGCAGAAACTTTTTATGGAGTTTAAGAAACAATATATAAACGTTTAATTAAAATACAATTTATGGCATGGTAAAAAATACTTGCTGATTATTCCGCTTTGATTTCAGTACTTTCAATAGCAGAAACTACTTATGAAGTTTAAGCAAAATATATAAAATGTTCTGTAACGGAGTGGGTAATGGGGATATGTAAGGCCCACGATTAGGCCCAATCGGTCCCAACTTACCAACCTTAAGTGTGCAGTCCCACGATGCGGCCGGGAATCACTTCGATTCCCGTGCAATGCCGTTAACAACGTCAAACACTTCGTTTGACTTAGATACCGTGTGTTGGGCCCTATACCCAAAATTGCCAACTAGAATAAACACCGGAGAGGGCGGTATTCGTAGGATAGGACGGTAACCGGTAAAACACTATCAACAATCGATATTATTCGTTAATCGGCGAGAAAGTTTTTCTCGCCGAGTCAATTTATTAAATTACCAATTAAATAATAATAAATAAACAATAAATTAACGTTAACAATTTACGGGGAGTCATACCGATGACTACCCCCGAGGTCAGCGCGAAACAAGTAGTTAAACCCTATTAACCGACGAGTTACGAGCAACCGATCCGGATATGATCGGCTGCTTAACCTGATGGCATACGTCACATCGTGTGTCGTATGTATCTCTGACGTAGAGAGCTTTGACGTAGAAGCTTCCTACGTCACGCGCGCCTTCTCTCGTGAAGTGGCTCCCGCGAACCACCGACCTGTCTATCCGTGCGGTTATTGTCACGAGAGGGGGAAAAGGAGGAACGCTTCCTCACCTGGACCGTACCAGGTAAATCGGGACGCGAAATATTAAGTAGACACGCGGGTCTAAACGTGGTGCATCACTTACCGCTTGTCTAAATATCGCGCCTCGGCGGGAAACGACTGGGCAAAGGAGAGATAGCTTGTCCTCGTGCTTATCTCTCTCTCTCACTTCAACGGTCGGGAAAGCGGCCGACTCTTGGCTTCCTTCTTTCTGCCTTTCTCGGGGCCGTGCTGCTCCGCACGCCGACGTGGAGGTTGGTGGGGAGGAAAACCTCACACCCACACACGAAACGCACCAGTCTTTGTTCACTTTTTACCGTCTTAAAGTATATTCGGCAGTTGTCAACACCTTGTTGTTGCCGATCGCGCGCGAACTCTCTCTCGTTACTCTCAGCTGGGCGTGCACGATTCTCGCGCGTTCGTGCGCGCGCCGCGCTGTATCCTCTTTCGCGTTGCTTACCTGATCGGTAACTCGCTTGCCGTTACAGTTCAATTATAAAAACAAAAATAAGTAGAAAAATATGGGAGTAAGAATTAAAAATTTTTTTATCAGACATCGTTTTTGAAAGTATGGTTGGAAACCATATTGGCGATGTTTGAAACCTTCGTCGAAGGTGTTTTATGAAGTACTTTCTAGGGACACAAATAACGATAATTATTAGACAACAAATTTATAATTTTTACTATAACTATTTTTTTTCAAATAAAGTATGTAATAATGTCTTGTAATTTTTTTTAATGTAAAATGTATGTATTTCATCATTTTTTTAATTAAAACTTAGTTTGTAAAAAATAAGAGTATTATTTATTATTTCTATTTCATAATAAACTCCTCCAAACCACTGTTCATCTAAAAATAAATGTCTTCTATTTGGTTTAATAGAAACCTATAAAAAAAGAAATTTAAAAAGATCAAAGGAATGGTCCATTGTCTATATTGTTAATATCAAATATCACCATCAGTCTACTGCAAAAATTAGAGTACATGTAATAATTGTTAATTTTTTGATGATTAAGCAAAAAATCCAAAATACTTAAAACAATTTCTGACAAATGATAATTTGGAGATTTTATAAGGGTTTGTTTTTTGTTGAAGTTTTACAAGAGAAGATTTTTTTTAAATAACGATGAAACAAAAGTTTTAATTTCTTCTTCATAAATGTATAATATTATCTCAGTTAGCTTAATGTTTCATTTTTTTGGAAAATTGTACTAAGGGAGAAATTATACAATTAAGTTAATAAAAGTATACACTGTATGTATTTGAGAAATAATGAATTTATATTTTATTATTGTGTTTACAATCAAATATTTTTTAAATAATTCACAGTTACAGTTTATACATTTGTTACGACCCGACTTCGTGAAGTCGGTGTCTTCGCGGGAGTTCCGCTAAACATTAATTATTTGTTTAACGCGGTAGACTCGCTGTCAGCTCGAGAACCTCTCTGTTTCCTTACCTGTGCGTTATGTGAATGTGGCGTTACGTTACGTTTAAAGACTTATGAATAACGTGACTGCTGGTGAGCGTTATGTCACGTTTATGAATGTTTATGTAGGATTTACTTGGTATGATAGTATTATTATGAAATAATTATTCATTTATATTATTTTATTTAAAGTATCGATATATGCTTTTATTATTATACTTTATTAAATACAGTATTTATAATAAGTCATAATTCCCAAAATAAATTCCCGAATAATCAGACTTTACATGTATTTTATTATTCTTAAGTTACACGATATTAATTCGTGGCAATGAATTAAGGTTTTTTTAATATAATGATGTAGAGTCTTATTGCGAATGCTTGATTTGCTGGATTCGCGTTCAGCGGGCCCTTATCCTTCTGCTACCGTCGAATTTCGTTAGCGCCTGCTCGAAGGTCGGATCCTTCTCGTCGGATGCACGAAATTAATCGGTTCTAATCAATTAATATCTCTGTGAGATGTATTTAATTCACTAACACCGGCGATCCTACGGCGGAGACACTATTCTATCAACTCACTTCCTGGGACACGTTAACCAGGTTGCGTACGTTGGACTCGTGGGTTCTTTAAGTCCGGAGGCAAACGGCTCGGAGGAAGGAATTAGTCTGACGTATTGTTCGAATTTACAATTTGAAGAGCCGTTTGCGTCCTTGATTTGAACTAATAAGCGATCGACGCGCATAAAGCTTAGGTTTTTGACTTTATTGCAAAAATGCTGCGTCGATGCTTTAGCGGTCAGCGACCGATGCCGTTTTGCGAAGTAAGCTTAATTTTCATTTCTACGCGTGTTCTTTATAATTAGATTTTGTAAACTTATAAAAATATATATTATTATAACTAAATATATTTAGACGTCTATGGGACGTCACATCCTCCCCCCCCCCTTTACGTCGATTGCCGTCCCCGGCAATCAGAATGATTTTTAAACTAGGTGAAAAAACGAATCACGTGTAACGGCGGCGGTTGCTGATGCTTGGTTTTGTGACAGTAGTGCATTACAATCGTTATTAGTTTTGGTTTTAGTCATTATCGGTTCTGACTTTACATAATATTATCATTTTTGCTTAGGTTAATTCGTATTTTCATTACATTTCAGTTATACAATCGCAGTATTTTATTAATGTAATACATGATTTGGTTTTTAACTCGTATCGGAATCGTACGTTTGTTTGTAATTGTATGTTGTTAAATTGTTTCATAATGTTTTTATAAATAATTTCTTTACGTTAAAAGTAACATATTTGGTAATTCTCATTGTTTGTAGGTTATTTTTACGGGTATACTTCGCATTTTTGATATTTCGTAACTTTAAAATTGATAATTAACAAATTAATTGTTGTTAACTAATTAACTTTATTGCATTATTTCCTATATTAATATTAATTTTGACCTTAGTTGTAAAATTTGGAGTGTTTATTTTATTAGAATTTTTAATAGTTTTGATTTTATAGCTTAATAAACAATTAATTTGTTAACTTTCGACTTCTTGATATTTATGTGCATTTATTTATCGCTTTGATGGATACAATGATTGATATGGTTTTATCTATTATTCGTGATTTTAAATTAACAATTTCATTGTTAATGACAATATAATGTGGTTTTGTTTTTGCCTGAAAAAATATTATCTTTAGTCTTAATTGTAAAATTAAGGCTATGTGGAATTCGTGTAAATGCATAATTCATCGATTTAATCGCTTTTAAACAATTTAATTATTTATTTCTAATTTATATAATATAACAGTTATTTTGTATATGTTATAGTGGTAGTTATTCAATTTTTATTTTTGATATAGCTTGAATTTTCGATATAAATAAATTAAATTGTTTATAACATTATTGACAAATTTTATGTTTACGATAGTTAATCGATGAAGACTGCTTAATTGTAAAATTAGATGTGGTTTATATTTGTATATAATGTTTAGTTTTCGTGTAACTTCCAAATAAACAAATAATTTTGCCATTTTCGATTTTTCATTATTTTACCTAGTAGAGGAGGCTTAATTAACAAATTATGGCGAGAAATGACGCTTATATCTTTGTAAGTTACTGAGTTATTATCATTTATTTATAATTTTGCAACTTTCAGAAAACTGTGATTATTGGCCCATATATGTGTACTATAATGTTAAAAAGTTGAAATTACGTATTTTTAAGTTAAATTTCTGAAATGTTGTAAAATTTGTTTATAATGAATTTTGCTGTTAATGTAAATGTTAATCTAACGTTCAGTTGTTATTTGAAGGTAGTGTGTATGTATTTGTGTGGGGAAGAGTGTATGTGTGTTCATGTACATGTGTATAGTTGTGGTTATTTTAAATTCAAGTGGTTTTCGCGGGGAAAAGGATTGTAGGTAATTAATCATCTGATTTGTTTGATGACCCACAGATGTCCACACGTGTTCTATTTTTCTTCTTTTGTCTTAATTAGGGGGCACAGATTTTGGTCTATTGAATACAATGTATTGCTTTAGTTATGTGCATAGGGGATCTATAGCACATGCGCGAATGCGTTTCTTGATGTATCTGCATTAGTAGCGACGTGGTCTGTCTTTGCGTGAGCCTCGTGGTTTATACAATTTGGTTTTCAAATATCATTTCTTTTGGTTATTATTAACAAATTGTCTTTTAATTGTTTAATTAATTTTTACAATTGTAATTTTAGTTGTTTTTGAGTTATTTTTATTTAATTTCGTGCGTATTCTGTTTATTATATCGGCGTAGGTTCGTAAACTTTGCGACGTGTATTTTTCTTCCTTTTTTTTTTTTGTGATAAGTGAGACAATGAGTTCAAGTGGTTCAAATTATAATTTATGTGATGTTCGAAGGTTGTTCGACGGAAGAAATATTCGAACAACGTCGACTTTTTTGGGACGAAATGCGGGAGCAAAGACGTGAATTTCTGGAGGAAATGAGCGTTTTTCGTAGAGAGATGCATGATTTTTGTCGGGATCAACGTTGGAGTTTTATTACAAGGGACAATTTGGGGCATTTTAATAATCTGAGTCAGAATGGTGTGCCGGTGAATAGCATTGGTATTCAATGTGAAATATATTGTGGTGTGGACGCGACATGTCAAAGTGATTTGGCTTTAAAGAATTCGGTGTCGACTCACAAGGGGAGTACATGACCTCCGGGAAACGGATCTCATCCTAACTTTGGTATGTCTTTTATAATATAAAAATATGAAGAAAGCCAAGTTATCTCTTGCCAATGGCCACTTTTACGGAAATTATTTGACATCCAATAATAATAGCAGTAAAAAGTACTTCCAATTCGGTTGCTTATAACTCAGAAACAAATAATGATAAACAATCGAACCAAAAACCAAAAAAAATTTGAGTTCAAGTAGATGTGGTTTAAAAAACAAAGCTCAAATTGTTTAATTTGAAGCAAAGTAATGAAGAAAATAAGAAATTGAAGATTATTAAGCCAAAATTTAATATGAAAAATTTATTGTTTCTTTTGGCCTAATAATCTTCAATTTCTTATTTTCTTCATAACTTTGCTTCAAATTAAACAATTTGAGCTTTTTTTTTTCAAACCACATCTACTTGAACTCAAATTTTTTCTGGTTTTTGGTTCGATTTTTTATCATTATTTGTTTGTGAGTTATAAGCAACCGAATTGGAAGTACTTTTTACTGCTATTATTATTGGATGTCGAATAACTTCCGTAAAAGTGGCCATTGGCAAGAGATAACTTGGCTTTCTTCAAATTTTTATATTATAAAAGACATACCAAAGTTAGGATGATATCCGTTTCCCGGAGGTCATGTACTTCCCTTGTCAGTGTAATCTGAGAAGTTCGTGTGACGTTGATATGCAGACGGAGAGTTTGAAGTTACGCGACGCGTTTTCGCAGTGTGAGATTATGAAGGCAGTTCGGGATGGAGATTTAACTTCTCAAATTTTAATTTCCGATGACGTTTCTGTTCGTCAACATGATTCTGAGACATCGAATGTTGAGATTGTTTCTGAGATCGTGGGTGAAGAGAAAAACGGTCAAGACAGTGAGGTTTCTGCTTTTGTTGATATTAATCCTAGCGTTAGTATGATTGGTGTTGCTTCCGACTTGACGGGTGAAAAACAGGTTTCTAGTGATTCATTATTTGCTGTAGAAGGAGCTGGTATGTCTGAAGTCATTGATTTATCTGTGGATTCTCCTAATTCAAATCATAATACTATGCACACTCAGGAGATAAGGAAGTTGATTGAGGAGTGTATAGGTAATCAGCCGGCAGTTTGTTTAAAAAATTCTGATTGTGGGAATAAGAAGAAGAGAAAAGGAGGAGCAGCGTTAGTGGAAGAGAGGCGGGAAGCTACGAACAAAAGGCAGAGGTTATATCGGGAAAGAGAAAAACTAAGGAAACAAGGATTTTCGGAGAGGGAAATTTACGAAAAATTGTTTTTGAATGGAGGAAGGTCGACTGATGGTTTGGCGAGGTCCGTTGCTTTGGGGTTGAGGAACCGGATTTCGTCGAAATGTAAGGGACCCGTAATTCCTAATAATTTAGGAGGTGTTCCCTTTTGCTTGGAGTGTGGGATGGAGGTGTGTGATGAAGGTGGAGTGTGGAAAATGTGTGTGACCTGCTCTAAGGGAAAGGTGTGTTTGGGTTGTGCCAGTGAGGATCCTTTCGTGTGCAGATTCTGTGTGCGAAAGGGTACTGCCGTGTAATCAATACGGTATTGTGGGGGGAGGGGCTGCATGAAGAGGATTAAACAAACGGTGAGTGTAAAAATTTTGTTACACCTTCTGGGTATTTGTTTTATAAGGTAAATTGTGTAATAGGTTTCACATTAGTATGATATATATACACACACACATATATATATATATATATATATATATATATATATATATATATATATATATATATATATATACGGTTTCTAAAAATACAACGTGCATATGTATGTGTATTTTATCATTTATTTATAATTTAGGCGTATGTTATGCTTTGGTCAGGAAGATTATGTGGCATGAGAGTCAGCGATAGTTGTGAAGGCATGGAATTTAAAACTCTATTTGGTGGATCTAATTGTTTATTGGAAGTGTGGTTATGCATTTGATGCGATGATTGATGTAATTCTATCTCTGGAAAGTATGTAAGGTTTGGGGAAGTGTTTCGAGAATATGATTCATGGTGTTTGAGAGTGGTGTTTTCAGGTGAGAGTACATGAAGTCGGTATGTGTTTACTGGATTTGGGTTGTGTGTTATATTTTGGTTTTGTTCTAGTGTTACGGGAAGTTTTGTGTTTAGTGTGAGTGGTATTTCTTCTCTTTTTCTGCTATTTCTTTGTGAAGAATTTCTTTCAAAAGTCCTTTTTTTGTAGACCTATTTGTGTTTCGTTTATAAGAATCGATTTTGCAGTATCTTTGTAATAAAAAGTATATTATTGTGATTATTATTATATTAGTTACGAGACCAGATGAAGCGTAGATTATAGTGTTCTCTTGTGATCTTCGTTGTTGAGATATTTCGATGAATTTCGTTTCCAGTTGTTTTAATGAAATGGAGTCTTCGCTGTTATCCCAATTACTGATCGTTGTTATTAATTCGTTTTCTATATCCAAATTCGTTGTTTCGGTTGGAATGGGTACGATTTTCGTTATGAACGATGTTAGATTTAATGAGATGTTTGGGTTGTACAAGAAGGTTTCGTTAATATTCAGGTTGTTGACGACATATAGCGTCGTAGTTGATGTGTGAGCTGTACATCGTCCGTTGATCGATATGATTCCTGTTCCTTCTAGCATTGTATCCTGTTTTGATTCATCGTTGCATACGATTTTTATATGTGTTGGGTGTCTAGTTGAATATAACCATTCATCCGTTGAAAGCAGTTTTATCCAGTTTGGGTTATCGTTGCGTGATAACGTGATGTCGCACTTTCCAAGAACTTCATGTGATGGTGAGCTGAAGAGGGCGTGTTCGCACGGCGAGTTTGTATTTCCAAAGATGGGCTCTGTTAGAGGGCACAAGAAAAGTGCTGCGTGTTTTATGCAGGTAGATATGAATTTTTCATTAGATAGAAAATAGTTATAAAGTTTGTGCGTGACGAAAAGATGTGTGTGACGAGGTGTTACGCTGGCATAACTGGTAATGTTTTTATGCAGGTTAACAGGTACTGGTAACGGGTGTACCTTATATATTGAAAAATTGGTTGTGTCTACTAGTGGAAATAGCAGCGTTACGATTAAACGACCGTTTGAAGTAGTAACAGTAGTCTTGGATACTGAGAATAAATATTCTGGTGTTATTTCTTGGCTTTGCCAGGGTGTAGTTTGGCTTGCTTCGTGGTTATTTGTTTCTTTTAGTAGTTGTTGTAATTGTTCTTGCGATAAGAGTAGTGGATGTAGGTGTCCTCTGGATGTTTGTTCTATGACGCTAAGTAGAGTACGATAAGACTCTGTGAAGATTCCTAGGGATTGTTCAAATTCTATTAACCACGTTAGGATTGTTTCTGTAATTTTTGTTATGTTTTCATGTGTTGTCAGCGTATTCATTGCTTGGTTTAGCTGATAAAATAACTTTGTTGTTTGGTTTTCCCTTTTTTGTAGTTCGTCGTGAATGGATTCCAGGTTTAATCGGATAATATGGGTTTGTTGTGCGGCTAATAATGACATATTATTCTGTCGTTCATATAATGTGTTTATTTCATTTGTTAGTTGTTCTCTGTCATCTGAGTCCATAGTTCCAAATAATTTCTTGCTAACCCAACCGACAAATTGTAATGGGGCTCCTCGTTTCGTAAATGAACGAAGATTTGTTTGATGTGTTTTAAATGTCGGCAGTGTGAAGTATTCGATAATGTTGCCAGCATACTGTTTTAGTGTTTGTAGCTGTTGTAAAAATTGCGTTACGGGTATCATATCGTGATATTCGTTATTTAGATAACGTTGGCATTGTTGGTACTCATTTTTCATTTGTTGTTCTTTTCCTTCTACGGTCCCTTGTAGATTTTGACAATTTAATGTGATGGTGATTCTCCATTGATTTCTGATTAGGCTTAAGTCACCTAGGTATTCATAATAAATACCTGGATTGTTCAATAATTTAGTTATCTTGAATTTCGGTGCGTTTTCTAGTTTTGTAGGGGTTGTCGTGATGATTTTGGTTACGATGAGTAGTAGAAGAACGTGTTTGGTTCTACGTATCATCATTGGTTGTACTATATTTTCCTTTCACCTGTAACAGACCTGAATTTTTAGGTGTGAGATGGTGTTTGTACGGTTTATACATAACATCTTTTAATTTTATCTTTATGTTTTAATAACTGTTTGCCATTTTCAGATTCTACAATCACGTTATTATTGTCCTTAATTTCTTTTATTATAAAATTTCCTATGTAATAATTATCTAGTTTACCCTTTTTTGGTTCTTTAAGAACTAGTACTGGCATTCCGACTTGTAGTTGTTGTGGTTTTGCGTTTCGATCATAGTATTGTTTACTTTTATGTTTGGCTTTGATTAAGTTTTCTCGGGCTGTTTCTTTTATATTTTGTAAGCAATGCACTAAGTCTCGGATATATGAATTATAGATTTCTAGTTGGAATTCATCTGGTAATTTAGAAGGTGCTCTTGCTGTTTTTCCGTAGATTATTTCGAATGGTGTAAACCCTGTGGATGTGTGTACCGACGTGTTATACTCGTGGATGGCAAAGAGGATGACTTTATCCCAATCTTGTTTGTCTTTTGCCTTATTTCGGACAAAATCGGCTATCATTATATGACTTCTTTCCAGCTCACCGTTACTTTGGGGATGGTACGCTGTCGTGGTAGATAGGGAAAAGCCAAAAATATTTGATAATTCTTCTAATAATTTATTTCGAAAACTCCGGTCTCTACCACTTAATATTATTTTAGGTACTCCGAAATGTGCGATGAAGTATCTGGCTAATGCATCGGCGATGGTGATGGCTTGTATATTAGGAACAGGTACCGCTATGCAAAATTTAGATAATAGGCATTGCATCGTTACAATGTGTATGTTCCCGGAAGTGGATTGGGGTAAAGGTCCTACGGTGTCTATAGCAATTTTCTCGAACACTTCGGTGGGTGTATCAGTTATTACCATTGGTTCCTTAGTTCTTATTCGTGTCAGTTTTTGTTCTTGACATATTCTGCACTTTCGAATATAATTTTCTACTTCAAGTTTCATTCCTTCCCAGTGATATCGTTCTCTGATTCTTCTGTATGTTTTGTGAACTCCTCGATGTCTTCCAAATAGACTATTATGGCACTCTTGTAAGATCATTGTACGTTTATTGTTATTGTTAAATCTTGAGCATGTATGGTATCAATTAAATGTTTTAGTAGTTGTCCTCTAGCAAGGTGATCAGTTAGTTCGCCTTTTCGACATATTCTAAAAGATTTTATCTTTTTTTCTTGAATTTTCGTGTTTAGGGTTTCGAAACAAAGTTTTAGAGTGTGAGGAGTGATTTGTATGTTATAAGGACATCGCCTATCGAAGGGCTTTGTGACATAAGGTCTTCTTTGGAAATTATGTCTAAATCTAATAAAAGACGACTGTTCAGAGAAGATAGCGTTAAGTCTGCTGAAATAATGTGCACTATGTTGTCTTTTAAATAAGTGCGACATTCTCTGGTGTTTGAAATGGTTACGTTTTTGTTTTGATAAGGCGTATTAAACAAGAGAGGTAATGGTCCTACTATTATTTGGTCATTGTGTGATAACGGACGTGTGTCGATGGATCTTGTTGTCGGAATAGGAGGTGAGGCTTTTTTTTTTATTTGGTAACAGTGTTTTCTGACGAACGATTTGTGACGTAATGTCGTTTTGGCGTGTCTTTTATGGTGTGATTCTCTTGTTCATCATTATCAGTTTCTTCTTCGCTATCTTCTTGATGGATTGTTGATAATTTGTGCCAAGTGTTCAATTTAGGCGTTATTTCATTTGCGTTATACCTATTGCAATCGGAGTGTGGTGACGTATTTGGGTTGTTCTAGATTCATCTAACCAGGATTGTATTACGGTAGGTGAAATTTGGGGGTTGTTTATGGTGTTAGCATTTTCGTTGGTTTTCTTAGGAGATGGTGAGAGAGATTTTGCATTTCGTGGAACAGGTGAAATTATAGGTCCGTTTCCTCCTTCCCAATATAGTTCATCCGAGTCTATACTATGCGTTTTGTCTTCAGCATCAACTATTTCGTTAGTTTCATTTTGTGGGTTCATAAGCATGGTATCCATCCAAAAATATGAATCTTTTAGTTCATTCATAAATTTTTGTGTTTCTCCGGGTTTGAAATTACTTGGTTTCATTTCTTCTTCTAGATCCTTTTCCTCATCTGAGTCTTCAATTGTTTTATGTGCAATGGATCTTCTCATTGTTGACTGGAACTTGGGGTTCAATATTTCTCCTTCGTTGGAGGATGAAGAAGATGTATCTTCATTGGGATCTTGTATGTTCGAGACGTAGTTTTGTATTGATGTTTTATTTTTGTTTATTGAAAATTCTTTAAGTGATGTATCACTATTATCGAAGCTATCGTTGCGCATAGCTTCCTCCAGTTCGCTATCTCCTGTAATATACGGCGAGTCCAAGTTTTGTTGGGCTTCCGTTTCGTCTTCTGTTAATGGTATGTCTACGGGTGTATTTATTAGGCTAGGTAGTAATCGATCTTTTAGGGGAATCGGTGGTTCGCTGATTTCCGTTTCCTGATGATGATGTGTGGTTGCTCTAGACGTTGCACTTGCGCTTTCGTCCGTATCAGTAGGATCTGATAAACCAATATTTTCGTCTCGTTCGATTTGAATTTTACTTTCTACTTGTTTTCGGCATCTGAGTCTTTTTGCAATGGTACTTGCGTCAATTCCAGCTTATCCTTGTGCTATATCTGTTTGGTGATGAACCGGGGCGTTTTTAGAACCTTTTTTTCTTCCACGTGTCGTAGGTACAAATGGGATTTGCATGTTGTCGGAAATATTTTGGATAGCATTACGACTTGTAATTGCTTGTCTAGCTAGCGAAGCTTTGGTTTGTTTTGGCATTGTTATTGGTAGAGCTACGGCGTTTTTTGTTTGTTCAGCGTTTTTGTCGTTCGTCATCAAGACGTTTGTTTCAACCGGATTACGTGACAAGGCGTCGGCGTTAGTATTTAGCCTCCCGGGTTTATATATAAAGTCGTATGTGTACCCTCTGAGTCTGACTCTCCATCGATTTAATCTACTCATAGGATCTTTGATAGAGTTTATCCAAGCTAGAGGTTCGTGATCTCCGTAGACTGTAAATCTACGCCCGTATAAATAATGTTTAAAATGATCTACGCCGGCGATTATGGCTAAGCATTCTTTTTCTGTTGTAGAGTAATTTTTCTCGTGTTTATTTAAGGATCGTGACATATATGCTACAGGTCTATCTTCGCTTGGTTCTCCTTGGCTTAGTACGGCTCCTATAGCTGTATCTGATGCATCGGTAGTTAGTATAAATGGTTTGTTTAAGTCTGCGCATCTAAGAACGGGGGCTTCGCATAGTAGCTGTTTAATTTTGTCAAAAGCTGATTGTTGTTCCTCAGTCCATTTGAAATTAATTCCCTTTCTGAGTAAGTCGTTTAGTGGTTTAGCAATCAGTGAGAAACCTTTAATAAACTTTCTATAGTAGCTTGCGAAACCGAGAAATTGACGTACGTTCGTAAGTGTTTTAGGTACTGGATAGTTTCTAACGGCAAAGGTTTTACCTTGGTCTGGCTTTACTCCGTACTCGCTAATTTTGTGTCCCAAGTACGTTACTTCAGGTATCAGAAATTCGCATTTGTCTGTTTGTAGTCTCAAACCAGCGGTTGATAATCTATTGAGTACTATGAACACTTTTTCTTGATGTTCTTCTAAAGTAGATGCAAAAATAATTATGTCGTCTAGGTATAAAAATATTTCTATTCCTTGTAGTCCAATCATGACGTTATCCATAAGACGTTGGAAGGTTCTAGGAGCGTTCGATAAACCAAATGGCATTCTGACATATTCGTAATGTCCGTATGGTGTACTAAAAGCTGTTTTCTGACTGTCAGTTGGCTCCATTCCAACTTGATGAAAACCATTTGCTAAATCAAGGACGCTGTAGTACTTGGAAAATGTCATTGTTTCCAAAATTTCGTTGATGTTGGGTATT
This sequence comes from Theocolax elegans, assembly GCA_026168455.1. NCBI lineage: Eukaryota > Metazoa > Arthropoda > Insecta > Hymenoptera > Cerocephalidae > Theocolax > Theocolax elegans. The sequence continues at coordinate 37,573,811 of CM047428.1, forward strand.
GGATACGCATCGTCAATAGTTTTTTCGTTGAGTTTTCGATAATCTACAACGAGTCTATATCGACGGGTGCCATCTTTAGCGGCTTTCTTAGGGACTATCCATAGAGGTGAATTCCAAGGCGATTTAGAGTGTTGTATTATACCGTCTTCTAGTAGTTTGCTGATTTGTTTTCTTACTTCTTGGTGTAACATAGGTGGATATCTGTATAGTTTAATATTGACTGGAATGTCGTCTGTAGTGTTAATTCGATGTTTAATGTAATGTGTTGTTGAGGGTTTGTCCGTTTCGAGTTGAAATAAATAAGTGTATTTATTAACGATCTCTAGGATTTGGTTTAGTTCTTGTTCGGTGTGTTTTGGCTGTGACAATTTTTCTATGAGGATTTTTTTTTTCAACTTCGTCTAATTCTAGAGTATCTTCTTGTTCGGATTCAAAGAAGTCTTCTGACTCGCCTTCGTCAAAAGGTAATAGTTCTTGAGGTTCTATTTCTATTTGGACTCGGTCAGATTGAGTGTTAATAGCCATCACGTAGCAAGATCCCTTTTTATTATTAACTGCGGTTTCTCCTATAAATACGCCTGGAATAGTATGAACAAATTTTAAGTATGCGTCACCTTCTTTAGAGTTACGCGTAACGGGTATTTTGATGGGTATGCGGCTTCGTAGTGGTAAGTTAAAAACTTTGTTACTATTATGTTTGTAACCTTCGCTGTTAAATGTTGTATGTGTTTCTCTTGTTATGTTTTTTGGAATTTCTATTTCGGAATAAAAAGGCAAATCTTTAATTTGTGTTATCTCTTTGTTTTCGTAGTCGTCACATGTCGTCAGTCCTCTCTCTTCGTCAGATTCAGTGATGACTTTTCCTATAAAAAATATTGGATCTATCGGTCTACTAGATGTTACCAACGATTTTTGACCAAAATCCACTTTAACTTTTTCGTCGTTTAAGAAGGGTTGACCCAGTAGGGCGTCATTATTGAAAGGTGATTCGTCTGGTAAGACATGAAAGATATGAGTTATTCCTAATATATTCATTTTAACGGATCCCAATGTTTTGATCGATTGTGAAGATATTCCTGTTACTGTAACGGTGTTATGAAGATTTATTACCGTGTCTGGTTTTAATACATCACGTCTTACGGCGTTTATATTTGCGCCAGAATCTAACACGAATAAACCTTCTCCTCCTACTAAACAGTCTGCTTTTAGTCCAACTGTGGGACATTCTTCTGTGTTGTTTCTGATGTGGAATACTCGTCTGCTTGAGCGAAATGAACGTGAGCGCGTTGATTCTGGAAGTTACTCGTCGCTGCGCTCTGACGGCGAGCACCTTGGTAGTTTAAATGTCTCTCAGTGTCAGGTAGAGGTTGTACTTTGTTCGAGTGGTTCTGTTCAGAAGCATATCTATGTAAATTTTTATTTGGTTGTAAGTGTGACTGCGTTGGCATTTGGATTGCATCAGGCGGTGGTATATTTTGATAATGATTTGGAAAGTAATTTATTTGTGGCGGTATAAAATACGGTGGCGTTACTTGAGAATACATGTATGGATTTGGTATGGGTGGTGTAGGCCAATAACCATTTTGATACATATTTGCTTGTTGATGGATCGGTTGATTGTAATCGTGTCTAATTTGGTGACTGTTATTTGAGTCGTTATATCGAGGCTTTTGGTTTTGTTTCTTAAAATACTAAATGGTGTCCCAGTATATTGTTGTGAAGGGATATTACTGTTTGGTTGTGGCGCGTATCTTAATCCAAGAATGGCTTGTATTCTACCATCTTTAGATATATTTGTTCGTGGATACTTAGTATCGTTTTGATCATAATAGTATTGTACTGCTTGTCTGTTATAAATATTCGGATCGTTGATGTCCATTCTGTGCGGAAACGCATTACGGTCATAGTCTCTACGTCCGTAACTTTGTGACGTTACGTCTACAGTTGGAGATGGTGATGCGTTACGCATGTATCGTATGTGTGTATATTCTTGTGGAGCATTTATGTTATATTTTTCTAAGTTTATTGCCTTTTCTAGAGCTGTTTCTAACGTTGTAGGGGCGGCTGCAGCTAGACTGGCTCTCCACTCGTCGGGTAGTCCTCTAATGAAGGCTTCTAAGGCTAAGACTTCTAATTGTGGTTTTTGATTTGTTTCTTGATTCCTGCCGTCAAGTGCGTCACGCACAGCAGCTTGGGCAGAATTGACTAACGAAGAGAGGGGAGCGTGAAAGTCGCGAACTCTTTCGTTTCGTTTCATACTTGTATTCATTATGTTTTGTACGTAGTAACCGTAAGATTTTGATGGGGCAAAATATGCTTTAAGGTGATTCTTTAGTTCTTCTATATCTGCGAATGTGTGGTTCGAAATTGATTCTCTGGCTTTACTTTTCAACTTGGAGATTACACTTCTTAAAAATAGGTTTTCGTGTACTGGCGGTATTAGTTGTCTCCCATTTTCTACATCTTGAATAAAATCTTTTAAAGGTGTACTGTATCCATTATAATAAGGTATATGTACAGTAGCTGCCTGTAGTGTAAAACTAGTTGTGAGAGATGCTAAAGTGTCGGTAGATGTGTAACGGAGTGAATCTTTGCCGGACCTTGCTCAGATTCCAGGATTCAGGTTTTAAGGAATTTGAAATAAAGTACCACTATTTATAATAAAGGCTAATTATTATTAAAACTATGTACAGATATATAAAAATATACAAAGATATAGTGTAAGTGTTGCCAGCCCGCCTGGTCTTGGTCGGGTGAAATAGCTAATTAGTCTGTAATCAAAACAAGACAAAATACTTAATTATTACGCGATCTACGAACTTTACAATGATGTCTTATAACTAGTTTCCTAAACGGACGCGACTAACGGGTATCGTGTATGCTCGCACGGTAATACGGTTCGGGCTAGTATGTATGTTCACGAGGATACGGTCGGGATAACCTACGTGTGCTCACGAAGATACGGTCAGGATAATCCACGTGTGCTCACGAGGATACGGTCAGGATAATCTACGTGTGCTCACGAAGATACGGTCGGGATAATCCACGTGTGCTCACGAGGATGCGGTCGGGATAATCTACGTGTGCTCACGAAGATACGGTCGGGATAATCCACGTGTGCTCACGAGGATGCGGTCGGGATAACCCACGTGTGCTCACGAGGGTGCGGTCGGGATAATCCACGTGTGCTCACGAGGATACGGTCGGGATAACCCACGTGTACTCACGAGGGTGCGGTCGGGATAATCCACGTGTGCTCACGAGGATACGGTCGGGATAACCCACGTGTGCTCACGAGGGTGCGGTCGGGATAATCCACGTGTGCTCACGAGGATACGGACAGGATTAGACACCACGTGTGCTCACGAGGTGCCTACGGTAGGATGCGGTTACGGTAACGGTCGGTACGGTATACGGTAACCGTGTTTACGAACGTGTGCTCACGAACGTATCCACGGTTGCTGCACTAGGTCGGAGAAACGGGCTGGTCGTGTGCTCACGGCCAGTCCGATCTGTCGTCCAGTTGCAGACTGACTACTGGTGGTTTCGGTGCGCCTTATATACCCGATTCTACGAGGGCGCGCATGCGTATAACGCCTGTCTCCCCACTCCGGACGGGGTCAATGAACTGGCGAGTAGGCGCAGTAGTGGGGAGGCGGTCACTGACTCTAATCTATTTATAGCGCGGTCGTTGAACTCGCGTTTAACGGCACGTGTCTATCGCGAAGCTATCTTAATATACTACGTACTTATTATAATTATATTAATTCTAAATATTCTTATTGGTTACATGATTTGGTCTCGGATAAATATAGTAAATTAATAATTTATAAATTAATTTTACGTGATATTAGTGCGTGTGTTTATCACACGTCACAGATGTATTTAAATGATCTATTAGTTGTCTCGTATGATTAGCATCGAAATCTGCTAACCTCTGTGGATTTTGTTCTCCGTGCGCTATGTTTGATTGCGTGAAAATTGTATAATTTATGAATCTATGTTAGAGTTAAGGAGACTAATAGCGAGTCCCCACAAGGGATGCCAATTGTTACGACCAGACTTCGTGAAGTCGGTGTCTTCGCGGGAGTTCCGCTAAACAATAATTATTTGTTTAACGCGGTAGATTCGCTGTCAGCTCGAGAACCTCTCTGTTTTCTTACCTGTGCGTTATGTGAATGTAGCGTTACATTACATTTAAAGACTTATGAATAACGTGACTGCTGGTGAGCGTTATGTCACGCGTAACTATCCTATGAATAACGTGACTGCTGGTGAGCGTTACTTGGCGGAAACCCACTCTCAGATTTCCTGAGTTGGGTGAGGGTGAGTGACTCGGCCCCCAATTCCGAGAGTCCGATATATACCTCCTACGATAGTGGAGGAAGAGGATTGCCACTAGTGCGCCTCGAAATCGAGTTGTTTCGTCGAGTCTATGTCGGCGATCAACTGTTTAACATGCGATATTTGTTGGTTACTAACACGCTTGGTTATCGAAAATATGCCGTTAACGATTATGCTATTCATCTGGGCGACCTCGTCAAGGGAGACTCTACCTAGGGATGAAGGGACGGCCGCTAAATTAAAGTAGACATCCTTCGGGGTGTACTACGTGCAGCGTCAAAATACTGAGGCGGGCCTTTCGAGGTCTGGCTTGGGGCACATCCGGACCGAAGTAGTTTCTCATCCAGACGAAAGTTGCTGGGATGTCTCATAGAAGGGTGTCCCTTTCATCAAAATTCTCTTCGTATAAAGTCAGTAAGTCGAGTTATGATACACATCCGAACTGAAGACTTTGCGTTGAGTGAGATGTTAAAAACACCATCGCGTACAGTTTGTACGCGATTTTTCTCTATTTCAAGGGATTTTTCGAACGGTATCCCTTGCAAGGCTTGTAGAAGGATTGTCGAACGCTTTATCCTTCATAAGCCATAGCGTACAAGCCATTTGGTTTGTACGGTTTTTTCTCTTTCAGGGGATTTTTGAACGGTATCCCTTAGAGAGTTCGTGAAGGGAGTGACGAATGCTTTACCCTTCACGAACATTCGAACGTTAGGCCACCTACCGCAAAACCTCCTCGGGGATCCGGGGAGTAATAGGGAGATTTGCTTCGGCAGGTCGACAGTTGGACCTGGATGCCTTTACTCTGGTACGCAGGGACTGGGATCCGAGCTCCACGTCGGCGTACCTCTGAGTCGAAAGTGAAACGCCAGCGTGTCCCCAGTATTGGGTTGGACTCTGCGGGGTGTGTGGTTGTAAGCAGGCTTGACGGGTGAAGTGAGCTGACCCGGATGCAGATTATGTTCGAAAGCGGAAGACGGCGGGGAGCTAAACACCGCCGCATTCATACCGAGAATTACGACTCTAGGCTAGCCGTCGTAGTGCGGTGGGCCTTCGTAAGGAGTTTCGATACACTTACTTAGTGGCCTCTCATCGAGGTTAATCGATGCCATACGAGGCTCTCATGAGAGTTTCTCTTTTTGAATGCATCCGGGAAGCTTTAGGCACCATCGCCGACAAGGGAAACCGACTAACTGTGAAGCTTGATGACGAGAGCTTCCAGGGCAGCAAATACTGCGGATTGATGCGATGATATTGCCCTAAGGAAAGACTCTAGTACAGTCATAGAATACTGCTGGTGAGCGTTATGTCACGTTTATGAATGTTTATGTAGGATTTACTTGTTATGATAGTATTATTATGAAATAATTATTCATTTATATTATTTTATTTAAAGTATCGATATATGCTTTTATTATTATACTTTATCAAATACAGTATTTATAATAAGTCATAATTCCCAAAATAAATTCCCGAATAATCAGACTTTACATGTATTTTATTATTCTTAAGTTACACGATATTAATTCGTGGCAATAAATTAAGGTTTTTTGAATATAATGATGTAGAGTCTTACTGCGAATGCTTGATTTGCTGGATTCGCGTTCAGCCGGCCCTTATCCTTCTGCTACCGTCGAATTTCGTTAGCGACTGCTCGAAGGTCGGATCCTTTTCGTCGGATGCACGAAATTAATCGGTTCTAATCAATTAATATCTCTGTGAGATGTATTTAATTCACTAACGCCGGCGATCTCACTTCCTGGGGCACGTTAACCAGGTTGCGTACGTTGGACTCGCGGGTTCTCACGGGAAGGAATTAGTCTGACGTATTGTTCGAATTTACAATTTGAAGAGCCGTTTGCGTCCTTGATTTGAACCAATAAGCGATCGACGCGCATAAAGCTTAGGTTCTTGACTTTATTGCAAAAATGCTGCGTCGATGCTTTAGCGGTCAGCGACCGATGCCGTTTCGCGAAGTAAGCATAATTTTCATTTCTACGCGTGTTCTTTATAATTCGATTTTGTCAACTTATAAAAATATATATTATTATAACTAAATATATTTAGACGTCTATGGGACGTCACACATTAATAAAATTTCTATATTATTAGAACATAGAATAAATTAAATCGCATTTATAGTTTTCCTTATATTTTAAAACTTTGTTCTAATTCTTCAGAAATATATTTATAGGTAATTGGTATAAAACAGTACGAAAATAGAATTTATATAATAGCTTATGAGCATTTCTTTTCAACAGTTCACTTTTACATCACATTTTGCCTTATAATACGGCTTGGCATACATGTTGTATTTTTCAATCTTGCATTTAATTTGTTATCTTTATTTTATCTGTTATTTAATTTACTATTATTTTTGATTGGTAAACAGTTATATGATCTGAAGAGTTTATAAGATTACCAATTTTGTACTTATTTATTGGCAAGATTTTAAAATAAGTTATAAGCAATATTGTTAACATATTTCAAAATTTCAAGTTTTGACTGACTGCTATATCTGAAAGAAATAATATGTTATATTTATAAATAATCATAAACGATAACATATATTTAACCATTGCCTTTAACTGTTGATTTGTTTTTTTAAAAACTGAATTTCCTTCATATGCTTTTTCTCTTCTGCTTCTCTTAATTCTGTAGCTCTTCGTTCAGCTTGATCTAATTTTTGTCTTAGCTCTGCTATGAGATTCTCAAGTTCCAATTTTGTAATCGAAGCTCATCGGCAGCTGCTAGTAGGTCTTCTTTACCTTGTTCAGCCTATAAAATAATAATATATTTTTATATGTAAGTATGGTATGAATAGAATATAAATAATAGATAGACTTAAAATAATTGAATTGTAATTTAAATATGCATTATATCCTTGTTACCTGTAAAGCTTTACGCATTCCAAAGGCTATACTACTTTGATATAGAGTTTGGTAAGTAGCTATTGTCATTTGAATTTCATCCCTTACTCTAAGCAAGAGAAGTCCTCACTCTGTACAATTAATTGTAACTTGTCTTATGATTTCGCCATTTTTAGTTTAACGTTTAAAATTTTTACTATGTTCAGTAATTCATTTTGCTAGAAAGTTTTTTGCATTTAAATTTATAGAATTAATAATCTATATTTTTGTACCAAAAATTGCGACATTTATTTATTAAAAAAATATTAATATTTATCAAGTTAAAAGACGAGCTAAATTAATTTAATTTATTCATTATTGAAGTACGAGAAAAATTGTTACATAAATCCATAATCTATTTCTAATCCGAAATTAATAATTGTATTCTACTTCTTACGTGTGAGAAGGTAAGGAGCGAGCGATAAAAAAAACCGGGGGACGCGGCATTTTAAGACGGTCAGCTGCCTGCTGCTGGCATTGGCGAAATAGGAACACACCCAAGAGAGCTCAGACTGCTCGGAGAGCGGCAGACCGGCAGAGCGCGCAATTAACTTATTCGTTGTATTACAGACCTCGACTGCACCGGATATCTGTCACTTGGAAAAGGTTCGAACTATTCGATAGGATTATATAAAGCACAGTGAATGTACGAAGAATTACAAACTAATTAGAAATTTAAAAAATTCATACCAATTCCATAGCTAAGCATGAAAAAATAGGTAAATATTATTTATTTTTACTTAAATTTTTTTTACTGAATTATTAATTGTAATAATTTAATTTTTTAATAGATTACGAAGCTGTAGTAAAATTATCTGATGGCTTCAATGGTTTGTAAGAAGCGTTTGTACAGAAGCAGGGCTTTTTGCCCCTGCAAATCATGCTTTATTAATTACGAGGTCAAAAGCATGGACGCCAGTACTGCACGCAGTACTGCCACTACACTTTACTGCTATTATTATTGGATGTCGAATAACTTCCGTAAAAGTGGCCATTGGCAAGAGATACCTTGGCTTTCTTCATATTTTTATATTATAAAAGACATACCAAAGTTAGGATGAAATCCGTTTCCCGGAGGTCATGTACTTCCCTTGTGAGTGTTAAGTTCTCTTCGAACAGGACAAATGCCAGTTTCTCTAGCTTGTCGCTGAGTTAATTTCATATTCAACTGTTCTTGTAAGTTAATCACATCCAATCTAGTAGCTGGTGTACTGGATATTTACATAAATATTTTAATTTTTAATATTACTTATTTTTAAGTAACTAATTTTACAATACCTGTTGTTTCCAAATTTGTCCATTTTCTTCCCATTCTTTTGGTGGTAATATATTCCATTCAACTTCTTGAGCAGAGCCTGACTGAAATTCTATCACAAAAGATTGAAATCTATCGCAGAAAGCATCTAAATCTATTTCCTTTTTTGAATTGTTCTAAAAAATATGTTCAATTGTTAATATGAAATATTAAAAAAAATTTAAATATCAAATTTGACGTTAAACTAAATTGTACCATTTGGAAAAGATTTATAAAACTTTCTTTTAAAGATAAAATTGGCTTTGATTTTTCTTAAAATTGTTTTTTTAGATATTCCTCCAATTTCTCCAAACCTTCAACACACCTCATACCAGCAAAATCTTTTAAGAAAGGACAATATTCTTTCCAAGCCAATTCTCTAATAGAAATAAATTTGAAAATAATTATTATTGAAAAATATGTAAAGACGCTATAAATTAAAAAAGAATTTCTAGAAGATAACAAATGTATTACATACAGACTTGATGCTTTTAGTTTAATATCCATGAAAAATGCAAATAGAAAGACATCTTTTTCAATTTCAGATGGTATAAAAATCTACAATGCTTACTTATCTTTCAATTAAATATATACAATTTTAATTAAGGTTGGACTTTTTTTGAAGATACAATAAGATACATACAAAGCTAAATACCAAAGATACATAAAACATTGATATGCGAATGCTAATAATATAAAAAAGTGTTTTATTAACTATTCATTGAAATATTGTTTAAATTGAGTAAAAACTGTAAAACAAAAAACATATACGATAAAGTTACTTACTTTATTGAATTGTTTATGTTTACATCCGTACTCTTTATAAATTTGATGATGTGCATCAGTCTATGTAGATTTCTTCGAAATCAGCTGCTCGATCTCATGCCTAAATTGTTTACCAATTTAATAGGAACTGGCTTAAGTTCTTTTCTGGTATAATTATCAAAAAACGATCTCGTTTTTTTGGATGGCTTCTTTTGTGTAGCTATTAACTCACTGATGTAAGCGAACTTTTCGTTCGTTATTACATGATAAACACAAAGTTGATTTTCTTGATTAAGCCGAAATTTTGAGAGATCGGGAGAATTGACCAGAACCAGAAAAAATTCTCGAATCTCGATCGTCTCGGATAACCAAATTCTTCTTTATACAAACGGTTTAACATTCCTATAGCCACATCTGAACTGTTTTTCGCGATTAATTTGTAATGTTTCGTCTCGCCTCGGATATCGTTTGCACGGACATAATTTGTATATACATACAGGGTAGAAGTAAATAACAAAACAAAATGTGTGACAGCTAAGAATAGCAGTAGCTCCCTCTTGCTGCCATGTCTAAACTTTTGCCTGCCAATCGGTGGGACGTCTGTGCGCGCTCTCTCACGGGCTGGAAAGCATTGTTTCTCTTTCTATCTCATGCATTTCCTATACTATCTCTATCTCATTTTGTTTGAAGTTGACTATATATATCAAAAGGGAGAAGACGAAAATTGAGGAAAGGAAATCAGCAAGCAATACCTTTGGCATTGATTTTCTTGAGTGTGCGTAAATGAATTCGTGTAAAACTTGTTGTACAGTAAAGATTAATAAATAAGGAACGTAATGCGTGGCCAATAGCACAAATACATAATGTAATAATGCAGCGGTTAGAAAAGTAAAAATCTGAAGGGCTAGTTAGTTGTATATAATGGCTCTCGCTCCTATATTCGCGTCAGGCTCTATCGAGCCTTTTGATAGTAATAGATTAACAAAGTTAACATCTAGACTAAATAGTATACATTATTAGGTTATTGTCCTCCTTGAGTCTAATAGCAGTTAGCTACTAGCTGAAGGTTCATAACCTTTACTGCTAGTTGATCTCATTGACCAATATCTGACTAACAATTGTCTTACAGTAGTAAATGTCTCAGTTAAAGCATTGATTTTCCTTGCAAATGCTATTCTTTCATACTTGTTCAACCTTGCAGGATATGTTAGTCCAACAGCACATATCACTCTGTAATGTGGAAACATAAGTTTTTGTTGTTTGGCTGAATCACATTTACATGTTGCGGTAAAGACTATATCGTCAAGAACTATTAGGTCTTTATACTTCGGTTGATTTTTTAAAGGGTTCATTGAGTTAATAAACGTCTGTTTGCCTCTTATACCTCTGTCGAAGTATAAGAATGCTTTATTTGAACTTAAGTAGTTTATATCACCATATGACATTCGGTAATTATTGGCTTGTATTATAGGTTTCCCAGGTGCTCTACTTGCTTTTCCTGCGGCAGTCTTGATATTATTGTTCTCAGTCATTTTATCCAGTTCATTAAATACCCCTTCAATTGGTATATATTGTAATGCCATCAAATAATTTTTCCGATCGACTTAATTTAAAAAAAAAAACTTATTACTAAAATCCACCTGACAATACGATCACTCGAGAAGGTTGGTAAACGAGCCTCTCGGTGATCCTTCCACCTAATAATAGGGCAATAAAATAGCAACCTCTTGGCAACTTTTTGCCTTTTGCCATGCACCTGACTATATGCACCGTTATGCACCTGAAGACTCACTTGCCAAAAGTAAACAGTAATAAAGCCATTATAGGTTTCGAAATGAGAAAATATTTACTATATTTTTAAGATTATTTCTTTTTATTATTCTTTAAATGTAAGAATATATTAATTCCTCTTTATATATAAAAATTTTGTTTGAATTATATATGTTATAATGGTAAGCGAGATATCGATCAGGTAAGCAACGCAAAAGAGGATATACAGCGCGGCGCGCGCACGAACTCTCTAGAATCGTGCGCGCCCAACTGACAGTGCCGAGATAGCGCGCGCACGGTGCCGATACAGGCCGAGATAACGGTCTCGTTTATCGTATTTTATCGGAGAAGTGTGGGTGTATGTGATACGGTGTGCGTGCGGACAGGCTTCCCCCACACAACCCCACACGCCGAGCAAAGCCGTACGCCTCCACCACTCCAGATTCCGTCCACGGAAAAGACGGAAGATCGGGGCCAGTTCGCCCAAAGGAGTGAGCGAGAAAAGGAGATGGACGGGGAGATTTAGCGCGGGCGTTCCCGCCGTTTCAACGTATTTCGAGCGGTGTCTCGTGAATACAAAGGTGAGTGGTGCACCACGTTGGACCCGCGTCCCCCGTTGATAGTTTCCCGATTTACTTGGTACGGTCCAGGAGAGGAAGCGTTCCTCTTTTTCCCCCCTCTCGTGACAAATCCCGCCCGGGTAGACAGGTCGGTGGTTCGCAGGAGCCACTTCACGAGAGAAGGCGCGTGTGACGTAGGCAGGTTCTACGTCAGAGCTCCCTACGTCAGTGATACATACGTCACAGCATACAACTACGCATTTTGTCGCTACACATGTTTTCTCTCATGCACGCCTAGATAAAAGAAACAGATATGCAGTGTTTTTCCACGATGTACAAATTTGTAAAAATACGTAATGAACCCCTGTAACATACAATAATATATATATCCCAGGTAGCACTGTCCGTCTCGGAGACGTTTTTAAAACGTTATTAAGCGTTTTAAGCGTTTTAAAAACGTCTAGAAACGTCTTTAAGACGTTATGTGCTGACTGGGATATATTTTTTTAAACAATACTCGCACGATAATTGCATATAAGCAATTTCAATTTTACATTAGATGAAAATTAGATTTGTTATGATATAAGTACCTAATTATATGCGTTTTTAAACGATTAATTTTAATATTAAGATTTATTCTAACTTTTACGTGCGTTATTTATATGTATATGTGCTATGTTCAAGCTAATAATTAGAAACAAATGTTTATTGATATTTTAAATAAATTCACTTACGCACAGTATAAAATAAAACTCATTTAGATTAAAATTAATATTCTTTAACCATTAAAAACTATAATTATGTCTTTATTTGACATAGTGATAAAATATCCTTATAACTTTTATACCTCCTTAAATATTCATAAATAAGTTTCATTTTATTAATCTTTATTTTAGCTTATTATAGCACATATGTATATATATATATATATATATATATATATATATATATATATATATATATATATGTATATATATATATATATGGGTGGTTCTCTGTGACATCGAAGATGAAAAAAATAAATATTGCTATAACTGTGGGAATATGTTTTAGAGGTATCCAGTAGTTCTCCTGAATTTTTCAGATTTTTTCTGGGCCATTATTTTAAGTTACAGAGAGTCAAAGTTGACATTTTAGCACTTTTTTGCATTATATCCCCATTTTCATGAATTTTTAATTCCCAGGGGATGCATTTTTTACTAAAAACATAAGTATGACTTTTTTTGTAAAATTTTTCGAACTTTTCATAAAAAATACTTTTAAAGACATAAATGTATGCTGTCACACTCTTGTAAGCCATTTAAACCTTAAATAGTGAAAATCAGCAATTCTGCTCCGGACTCTGGTAACCTAATACTGTCTAAAAGATGTCCTTTTATAGTCAGAAACTGCCTAAAAATTTCCAGAGTGGGTCTAAATCATTAAGATCACTTATGGTCAAAATATCCGGGAAAAGTGCCCGAAATATTAATAGAAATGTATATTTGTTGCCTTATAACGATGAATCTATTAGCATGATCATTGCAAAAAAATTTGTGCACTTACCTTAGAGTGGTAGAAAAGTATCTCCACTTGTTTCAGTATCCATCTAATCCCCTGTCAGCTGCTAAAAATACAAATATTATTATACAAATGTAAAAAATTAATTTTTAAACATTTATAATGCTGAATTTTAAGTTTTACATCCCTTACAAGGATTATAATACTAATCTGAAGGATTACTATAAATATATAAACATCATTATTACAATAACTGAATATACGTATTTAATACAAAAGATATATAAATAAATCTGATATATAATTATAATGAATAATATGATAACGTGACAGTGACAAGTTTGTGAAATCTAAACAATGTATTGCTGAATAATAATAATAATAATGTTGATACTTTTATAGTAATCCTTCAGATTAGTATTATAATTCTTGTAAGGGATGTAAAACTAAAAATCTAGCATTATAAATGTTTAAAAAATAATTTTTTATAATTATATAATAATATTTGTATTTTTAGCAGCTTACAGGGGATTAGATGGATACTGAAACAAGTGGAGATACTTTTCTACCATTCCAAGGTAAGTGCATAAATTTTTTTGCAATGATCATGCTACTAGATTCATCGTTATAATGCAACAAATATACATTTCTATTAATATTTCGGGCACTTTTCCCAGATATTTTGACCATAAGTGATCTTAATGATTTAGACCCACTCTGGAAATTTTTAGGCAGTTTCTGACTATAAAAAGACATCTTTTAGACAGTATTAGTTTACCAGAGTCCGGAGCAGAATTGCTGATTTTCACTATTTAAGGTTTAAATGGCTTACAAGAGTGTGACAGCATACATTTATGCCTTTAAAAGTATTTTTAATGAAAAGTTCGGAAAATTTTACAAAAAAAGTCATACTTATGTTTTTAGTGAAAAATGCATCCTCTGGGAGCTAAAAATTCATGAAAATGGGCATATAATGCAAAAAAGTGCTAAAATGTCAACTTTGACTCTCTGTAACTTAAAATAATGGCCCAGAAAAAATCTGAAAAAATTCAGGAGAACTACTGGATACCTCTAAAACATATTCTCACAGTTATAGCAATATTTATTTTTTTCATCTTCGATGTCACAGAGAACCACCCATATATATATATATATATATATATATATATATATATATATATATATATATATATATATAAGTCCCGTACATCATTAAATCCATCCAAAAAAGAGAGGGGAACACTCTGTATTGCGAGGCTAAGTCGAGTCGTGTGCTCTCGTGTATCAGGCGAACATGCGCCGTGGAGAAGTGGCACGCAGCGTCAGTCTTAATACAACCGGGAGTCTCCGGAGAGCTCCGATACTTTATGCGAGTCACCCAACCTCCTCATCACATATAGTACGCTAATACCGAGAGGCAGTAATTCTCAAGCCAACAACGCAACAAAAGAGTATAAAACCAATTTTAGCAAACAAACAATATTAATTACAATATAGTTTTACAATATTTAAAGTTTCTTTATACATATTCTTCAAAAAATTTACATCCTCTATGCGGTTAAGCGTGTTATCATGTGTATAGATATTCAGCATCTCCGAAAACATTCGTTTTTTCGTATCACTCTCGATATCAATGATAGATACCTTATTAAAATCAATGCTGTGGCCTGTATCTCTCTTATGGACCGCTAATGCAGATCTTTCACTCTCATTACGTACATCATTCTTATGCTCTCTAATAACGTTTGCTCGTGCCAATGTATTGCGCTGTGCAGTCTTTGCAAGATATTTTATAAACAATATTGCACATCTCGTGTTTTTCATTTTTATCCTTGCCTAATTTTATGATATTACTAAATTTATTAATCGTGCGATTTATTGGTAGAAAATCACAATTTTTTATGCATACATTGAGGCTCGGAGTTAAATCTTTAATAAAAGGTAAAACAACCTTTGGTCTCAAAATTAAATTTCTTTTTTTAATAATATTATTAATCGAGCTATTACTGGCGTTATCTAAATGTGACAATCGTTTATTTATAAATTTATTAATGAAATCAAATGGATAATTGTTATTAAGTAAAAAGTTTCTAACTAACTCTATATTGTCATCATGAAAAATCGAATCCGATAACAAAACAGCCTTGTCAACTAAATTATAAACCATTGCTATTTTTTGAGTATTGGTTGTAGGAGAAAAACAATACGGCGACATTCCAAAAAATGAGTATCTTTTGAAAGATTCTGAAAAAGTAAAAATTTAAAATTCTTCCTCAGTTGAATTATTCGAAATGTTTTTTTCGTCAGAAATGAAAACAACATATTATTGAAGCATCTTTAGAAAATGGACTAAGTTTGAGTATGGAAGAATTAAATACATTATTGGGTACTGTAATTTTAACCGCTTTCAACAATCGCGATGAAATAAAAGATTATTGGTCCACTAATCCTTTACTTGAATGTCCGATAATTAGATCAGCAATGACTAGAAATAAATTTTGAGAGATAAAAGGAAAAATCAAACATTTGAAACCGTCAGAAGAAGATACAAATGATCCAGCTTGGCGCATTCGAACCATTTTTGAAATATTTAGAAGAAATATAGAATTGTTTGGCTATTTTGAAACGGCCCTGAGTGTAGATGAGATGATGGTGAAGTTTTTTGGTAGATTGTCGATAAAACAGTTCATTCGAAACAAACCAGTTCGGTTTGGTATCAAATTGTGGGCTCTCTGTGGGGTTCATGTTTATATGTTTGATTGCAATGTCTATGGCGGTAGAAATGATGGTAAAGATGGTAAATTGCAAAAAATTTCACTTGCTAGTCGAGTTGTAATCAATATTCTAGAAGACCTAATGTTGAATACTATGCAGAAAAAGATGATGAAATATTTTTTAATTACCGATAATTATTTTACATCTGCGATTTGTTTGTACACCTTAAAAATGGGTCTGAAAGCAACAGGTGTTGTCAGAAACGACAGAATGAAAGAGCAAAATGAACTTAGTAATAAAGCTGAGCGGGGAACCCACGTTGTCAAGCATGACACAAGTAGTGGTTTGAACTATATAACGTTCATGGATTCAAAATAGTATCAGTTCTTTCAACTGCAACAGGAACAAGTTCTTTAAAAGATGTCAAACGCAATTAAAAAAAAGAAAGTCGGTTGCTTTCCCACACCAGCTGCATTTATTTTGTACAATAACTATATGGGTGGTGTAGACTTGCACGACCAGCATTGTAGTAAAGCTCTTCCATCTATGTAAAGTAAGAGGTGACCCTTCTGCATATTCCTCAGGCTAATTCAGTCTGCTCTTACCAATGATTTAATTTATATCTAATACTGCAGTTGTGAAAAATCAGAATATGATGGACTTCGCTTTGATTGTTGCTCAAAACTATTTACAAAAATTCACAAACCATGAAGTGCAAACTAAAGACGTAAGAAGGAATTGCTCTAATGATACTGGTACCATTTACAAAGAATTATACGCATTTATAGACTTTTTGTAGATTTTGAACGGCACTTTCACGTCGCCATTTTGAATTCGCCATCTCGAAATTCATAAATATATCTATGGCATTTTGAAGGGCAGGTTTCATTGTTGTCGGTTATATATGTTCGAATCATCGGGCTCCTTTCTTTCATGTTCAAAATTTGACATTTTTAAAGAAAAATTTTGAAAATTTCATGTTTTTTGGTGAAAAACTCGCTATAACTTTTTCCAGAAAAATCGTAGACCAATTTTAAGGGTGGCATTAAAAAGAAGAGACTTTAAACTATCGGTAATGAAATTTCGCGAATGTTTTTTTTAAATGCTTAGTTAAAAAGATATGGCGCTGAATACTTTGTAAAATTATTGTCATCCTGGATCTTTAAATCCTGTTTTTCCACTTCTCTGCGGAGACTCTTCACAGGTTGAGAATGACTCCCGAAGGTTGAGAACGCGGATGAGACTTTTATACTTGACTACATTGCCGTGTTTATTGTATGATAAAATACGTGCAAGTGTGTGTCCCACCCACGATGATTCGAATCCACAAACGTCACTATCATCGTATTTTAACGTCCTATTAGTTCTCTCTACCGAGTTGGCTTGTGGCCGGTAAGGAGGGGTTCTGACATATTTGTGCCGTACTCCTCCAGCATTCGCGATATTATGCCATTGATGAATTCAGACCCATTATCCGTTATTAGGAAATCTGGTGTTTCGCAACAGAAGACTACGAGTTCTTCGAATATTTTCGATATCGACTTACCGGTCGCCGTACGTAATGGTTTGAGCTCTATCCATCTTGTAAATAAGTCTTAAAATACGATGATGTGTTTGTATTGACTTTTACTACGTGGAAACGCTATTATGTCTGCTGCCACAATAGCCCAGGGTTTACCCATCAAGCCTAGAGGATCTACTTGAGACGTCTTATAGCTCTGACAGCTCAGACACTGTAAGACGAATTGGCGGGTATCGCGGTAGATACCTGGCCAATAGTAGTGCAACTACTCTTGCAAGTATCCACAGCCGTAAACCGATAGACTTCAATATATGGTCTCAATCTCTTCATAACCCATATGAGAGCCAAGTATTTTTTTTCCGTTCTCATGTAATTACGTTCAGCACGATTTAATAATCGACTGACGCAGACAATCGGATACTCGAAATCCTCATTGTTCAGTTGCGTCAATACCGCACCTATTGCCAAGTCGCTTGCATCACTTTGGACGGTAAATGGCTTAGCAAAGTCTGGACGGTATAGTGCAGGTGCTAACGCAATTCTAAGCTGTCGAAACGCTTCTTCCTGCTCCGCGCCCCATTCCCAAGCCTGGTCTTTACACAGCAACTTGGTAAGGGGAGTCTTAATGTCAGCATCTCGATTGATGAATTGAGAATACCAGCATACCATCTCGAGAAAGGATCTCAATTTTGTACCCAAGGAACGTTACGCTGGAGCAACAAAACTCACATTTCTCTCGATTCACTTCGAGCCCAGCATCGTTCAATGTCTTTAGTACGTATTCGAGCCATTTTAGATGGTCCTGAAAAGTTTCGGTAATAACGTTCAGGTCGTCTAAGTAACCAAACACATAAGGTTTAACGTTAGGCCTGAAAATTGCACATTTAAACCGTGCAAAGATCATAGGAGCATTCATGAGGCCAAAAGTCATTCTCGTGAACTGTCACAGCCCCGATCCTGGTACAGCAAATTCAGTATAATGCCGGCTCACCTCGGCCATTAATATTGTGAAGTTCGCTTTTTTTAATCAGTTTTGTTATATACCTTGCATTATACAGTTTATCCAATATGGTAAGCATATTAGGAATTGGATAAGAATTACATTTTATGACTGCATTAAGGTCTCGAGAATCGATACAGAAACGATAACTTCCTTCGTCTTTACAGACTATGACCGGTGCAGCTGATCAATCACTCGCACTCGGTTCAATAATGCCCTTGTCAAACATCTTTTTGACATCATTCTGGGCAAATTCGAGGACCTTAGGAAATATACGTCTTAGATTATACCTCTATGTAGTGCTCCGTTAACGTCGTAAAGCCGTGGACGTCTTCCGAGGGCAAGAGTAGGCTTTCAACTGACTCTTTGACTTATTTCCGCTGGTCGTCTTGTATCTCAACTATAACAGCACATTCAGCGGAAATCCTCGAATCAATGTCATGAGCTGTATCTCTGACGAAGTGTCTCCAATCACTCTCGCCG
Source organism: Theocolax elegans (assembly GCA_026168455.1). Lineage (NCBI taxonomy): Eukaryota > Metazoa > Arthropoda > Insecta > Hymenoptera > Cerocephalidae > Theocolax > Theocolax elegans. The sequence goes on from CM047428.1 coordinate 37,592,670, forward strand.
ATACGCCAGATAGCTTCGCCTAATGTGACTTCCATATTCCAATGTTATAAAAAATCTATACCGAGAGTGATAGGATACTCAATATTAGTTGGATATTGCCATAGAGGCTTTCTACACAGAATAGGATGTCGATAAGGCCAAGGACTTTAAGTGTTGGTCCAGCCACATCTTTTACGATAACCTTGACAGGTCTCCATTTAAACTTGAAGTGTTTGATAACATTTGATCGTACAAGAGATTGCCGGTTATCTGATTGGATGCCAGCATCATCTGATCAGTTTAACTATAGACGTATTTGATACGTCACCTGACCCCTCAACCCTCTGAACTGTACTCCTCGATAACGAGTTTGTATGGTTCATACTATGCACACCATCGACAACTACCTCCTCCACCAAGGGCTTCTTATCCTCTTTAATAGGTGTGTCACAACGGGGAGACGATGAGCAACAACTAAAGTCGTTCACTCCGATGGTGCTATGCGGCTGAGATAACAATCTCTTTACACTCTCTGCACCAATTATATCTCTGATACCAGAGTATATTTGCCTTTCGAGTTCCTTAGCTCAATCGTTAGCCTCACGTTTTTGTTGGTCTAATAAGGCTTCACATCTAATTTGGTGACGCAAAAGGCGTTCGGGGTACTCCGCCTCTTCGCCATTTACGTTTGAACTCAAATATTCGAATTGAGCAAACACTGCCTCCATCGGAAGTTTCTTCATTTCGTGACAAATGTCCCTAGCTATGCGTGATTCACACATGAGCTGGGTCATTCGGGCTTTATAGCTGCTAGCCATTATTTTTTTGACTAGCAGCAGCCGACGTGTTACGTCGGGAGAAATACTCTCAACCGGGATTTCAGATGAAATCCCTAGTGTTTCAAATACTTCGGAAGTATCCAATTTTCAATTGGAAATTATTTTATTGGACACACCACAATAAAATAATTATTACTCTTAACGAGTAAGAAAAATTTGGCGTCAGCTTATCTATCTATATTATTAAAAAAATTTCGTCGCCGCCGCCGCCGCCGCCGTTGTTTCAGAAATTTCTGAAGAATTTCTGGTATAACAAGATACGTCCCTGTGGCCTCACGTACATATAACATGACGTGTAATCACGTGTTTATTACGGGTGGTCGCGAAATAGAGAGTATGTTCCATTAGACTCTACAACTATCTATATTATTAAAGTCTATATAAGACTTATTAAAAAAAATCTATTCTATCTATATTTTTCAAACAGCTGCGGTGGTGACCGCTGGACGTAAAATTGGAATATACAGGGTGGTCTTTTTCAATCGTATATTTTACAGCTTGTAGGCGTAATGGGACTTATGTATCAGTGCACATTGGACTCGAATTGCAGGCTATTAAACATTTGAATTCTAAATTTTAACTCGAGTGTGGGTATCTATGGGTTGATGTGTCTGTAATACATGATACGTGAGTGTGTGAGATACTGAGTGATTCAAAAGTGCCCCCTATAGACAAAATTTAAATAAACAGGGTGATCTTTTTGAATCATGTTTATGTCACCCTTTATGTATACATAATGGGATTTATGCGTGGGTGGATGTGTATGTAAAACGTAAAACTTGAGTGTGTGTGGATGGATAGGTGTATGTATGTGTATCTGGAAGTATATGTTGGTGTGTGAGGGTGGATGCGGGTAGGTAGAAGTGAGTATGTATTTGTTGATGTGGATGTGTGCATGTAAGTGTGGGTGGTTGGATATGGGTGTGTGAGCATGTGCATGAGATACAGAGTTCAAATATACCCATCTTTTTGAATCATGTTTGTGCCATCCGGTATATATACGTTACGGGATTTCTGTATACAGGGGATAACGGACCCGAATGGCAGGCTACTACACATTTGAATTATAAATGTTAAAATCAGCATGTGAGTGTGGATGTATATGCATGTGAAACGTGAAATGTGAGTGCATGACGATCGAGTGAATGTGGATATGTCAGCATATGTGTGATGATACAGAGTGATTCAAAACTACCATCCAATTTGCATATATTTTTACATTACTATTACATATAAACAGAAGTTATATAATTTATTTTCTATACAGTGTGTGATATCGAATAATATCGTTCGACATACTTGTGAGAGAATATTTTCTATTTTCACATTTGTACCGAAAACTACAATTTTCAACCTTTTGAAGCAAGTTTATTTTTAAAATAAAATTTATAATACTATAAATTATAACAAATGCACAATTTTCAAGCCGCAATCGGAGGTTGACGAGCGAAGCTAGTAGGGGGTACCTCCCTAGTTTACAATAATATGTAAATTTGCACCGACTAGTGTACCAATAAAATTAATTCACTAATCAAAATCCAAAATATTTTCTTTACGCGTAATTTTTTTTTTTTTTATTATTATTTTAACGTTGCTCTTTTTATGCTCCCAAACTGGTGCTAATCAGCAACGGAGGTCATACGATGTCTTGGTGAAGAAAGCACTTGTTGACAATACATTCGCCAGTGGTGCTTGTATCAATCGGCCGGGGCCGGGAATCGAACATGGGGACCTTCAGATTACGAGCCCGACGCCCTACCGGCCGAGCCATCGCAGGCCTCTTTTACGCGTAATTTATTTTGTTAAAGGACAAAACAATTAAATTTTGTTGGTCAAAGTTGTGATAAATCACTCACACTAAATTTAAATTAATTATTTAACTTGCTCACAAGTGTAAATGATAAAAATAAATAATTATTGTTTATAGTAGTCAGTGTCTTGTGACAGTGACTACTATATATCTATAGTTATATATATATATATATATATATATATATATATATATATATGGGGTATTCCACGTGAAGTGGTCCGATCAAAATTTTAAAATGCACCAAATTTTGGGTATACTTTGCAAATGTTTTTCAGAATACAGAAAAAAATTTTTAGGTACTGGAATCTATTTGCTCAAAAGTTATTCTAACCTCAAAAAGTGAATTTTTCCATATTTTTTTCAACACCAGCTGGGTTTACCGCTATATAACTCAAAATCTATCAACTTTTACTATAGAACATTATATGTAACATTCGCTGCTAATTATATCTAGAATTTATTCTTCTGGGTTAGAATTTCTAATCTCAAGGTCAATGTTACATAAACTACATGTCAATATTCAACTTGAAAAAAGTGCAAGTGCGCCACCTTTGATTTTTTAATCCAAAAGTCTAAAAGAAAGCTTGGAGCAATACCTTTCAAATGGTCTGTAGCATTTTTATGGCCTCCAATTCTGTAAACAGGTATGACAATTTAAAGAAAGACAAAAATTTCACAAAATTAACATGGTAATTCCCATGTTAATTTTTAAAAAATTTGCGTGTTTCTTTAAATTGTCATAACTGTTTACAGAATTGGAGGCCATAAAAATGCTACAGACCATTTGAAAGGTATTGCTCCAAGCTTTCTTTTAGACTTTTGGATTAAAAAATCAAAGGTGGCGCACTTGCACTTTTTCAAGTTGAATATTGACATGTAGTTTATGTAACATTGACCTTGAGATTAGAAATTCTAACCCAGAAGAATAAATTCTAGATATAATTAGCAACGAATGTTACATATAATGTTCTATAGTAAAAGTTGATAGATTTTGAGTTATATAGCGGTAAACCCAGCTGGTGTTGAAAAAAATATGGAAAAATTCACTTTTTGAGGTTAGAATAACTTTTGAGCAAATAGATTCCAGTACCTAAAAATTTTTTTCTGTATTCTGAAAAACATTTGCAAAGTGTACCCAAAATTTGGTGCATTTTAAAATTTTGATCGGACCACTTCACGATGAATACCCCATATATATAACTATATCAGTGACAGTGTCTTGTGACCCATACACACTAAGACTCTATACAATTATTTTGCTTCTTTAAGCCAAATGATTATTAAAAAAAAATCTTAAATTATTTCAATATCGGTAATTTACTAGTAAAGGTAAATTTTGACGATTTCGCAAAATACCTCTCTCGCCAGTTATTATCCAAGAGTTTCCTCACCGGCGAGAAGGAGAATTAATTTTTTTATGGAAATTGAAATCATTAAATCCTATTCTTGTTAATAAATTCAATAACAAAAAATTATAAAGGAAAAAAATAAAAAAAATCGAGTTATTTAATTCACAAATGAGCCTAAATAATTAATTTTACTAATATAGTGTCTTGTGATTTTATTGTGAATTATTTTGTTTACTCAAGCAAAATTAATTCTCCTTTATAATTAATACTACTCATATAAAATTTAATTAAACTATTTCAAAAAAGGTAGGGGTATTTACAATATGTTGTATATCCCTTATGGTTTGCAACAAAATAATTATTTCACTAATTGTCGTCCCAAACGACAATTTTTATAGTGAAATATATTTATTTTATCCTCAAAAGGACTAAATAAATAATTTATGTTGCTACCGGATTGAAATAATTTATAATTCCTTTTATCATGTAAATTGAACAAAAGGAAAAGAAAATTTAATTATTTAACTTGCTAACAAGTCTAAACAATTAAATTTACACTTATATTACACCACATACTTATATTCCACAATTTATATTATAACACCCAATAGAGAAAAAATGTTCAATAAAGAGTCTAAATAATTATATTTTACAAGTCTAGTATCTTTGCGGAACAATCACACAGAGATACTAATCATTAATTATTTAGTTCGCAACAAGCCTAAATAATTAACATGAGTTGCAAAAAAAATGTTCACTCAAAAAAAAACTCAAAAATCTGTTAAAAATATCGTAAGCAATAACACCTAATGAATACAAAATATTAAATTAAGTAATTACTGTCAGATAAGTGTAATACAGATAATTTTAATTATTTTACTCACACACGAGTTTAAATAAGTAATCTTACAACTTTAGAAACTTTGAGGCTAATTCGAACAAAGTTACTTAGTGTGTAACAGTTTGGCTGCCGCGCGGATGTTTATTTTATTATTGCGGCTGCTCAGCGGTACGGTAGAACTTACCGTATTTAAATAAACGTATTTTTCCCGCGTTGCGGCCACCGAGGTTGTGTGGCTGCAGGTCGATTCACGGTGTTGCACCAATATATAGCCATCCCATGAAACAATCAGGATTTTTAATGCATTTTAAAAGAATATAAAAAGAATGAATGTAGAAATCAAAAAGTATTTCCATATAATCAAAAAAAAAGTACGAAAAAATTTTATTAATCTAATATTATTAGTACTATTGTAAATTAATTTATATTTATTTCTATGTACATTAGTAATCATTTATTTTACTGATATATTAACACTAATTACTTATATTTATGGCAAAAAAAACACTTAAAAAATTTTTGCCTTAGCCGGGAATCGAATCCCGCATCGCATGTACCAAACGCCCTAACCACTAACAAGGAGAGCTTCCACCTTCTGGGAAACGAATTTCGTTGCAACTTAGAGAGGTGTTTTCTGGTACCCATATATAAAAGAATTCATATGAAAGTCAATCTCATAAGCTCTTTGATGAATGTCCTACGTTTAAGCTTAATTGCCAATAACTCTGAAAAAATAGACGTAGATGCTCAAACTCAAGTCCATTAAACAGTTCAGATCAAGTAAACATAGATTTAAAGAAAAAGCTCAAACATCTCAATTTGGACAAAAGTTATGGAAAAAATAATAATTAGAAGAAATATTTGCCTAAAGAGTCTACCAAATTTTAATACTAAATTTTCGTTAAAATTTTATCTTATTCGTAGCATGCGTAGTATACGAGCGTATTACTTTTTAAAAACATATTTAGGCGTTTGTGGTCGCGTTAGCGCCTACCCAAAACAATATTGATTGTTTTCAACTTTATCCACTAGGGGGTTTTGCTTGGTTTCTAATACATGTAAGTAATAAAGTCTTCTAAAGGTATATATGTACACCACTCAATAGTATTGATCTTGGTCTATTTCGGTATAAATTTCAATTTTCAATGTATAAGGTAAATTGCCAGTCCTTACTGACGAAACCAACTGGCAATTGTGGTCGAAACATTTATTGCATTTATAATTTTGTCATACATTTTCTTTATTTTTGTATTTAACGTTATCTTAATAATATTTTTTTATTTTCACATTAATATTTTCAATTTAATTTACTTAGTCTCCAGAATTAGATTATTTATGCTCATCCAGTATGGTGTAGAGGCTACGAATTGTTCACCATTCAGTGATGATTATGAATATTTACATATTCTGGCTCGTACAGACCGTTAAATTTATTATAACAAAAAAGAATGTATTTGTTGTACATTTTTAAATGTATTGTATGTGGCAACGGTTTCTTTCCAATTAGCAAACTTAACCTACCATTTAATTTTTTTGTTGTTGACGCGGATTACATACGTTATATATTAAGTTTGTAGTAATAAAAATGATTACAAAAATAAATTAAATAAATAAAAGAAGACCGTTTCTGAGCACCAGGAGACTCATTGGCGATAGCCGTGCGTTGCACCACCATGCTTGAGATCCCTGAAACTCTCGCATCCACACTGTAGAGAACCCAAACACAGGCTTTTCTCCTACAGTCGCACATTCACATTTTTTAACGTTCTCACCGGGAAACCCACCGGAACTGTGGTTGTGGGGATGGGAGTTTTTGACCGACTTCGATCGTTGATGAGCCAGGCAAAGATAAATTTCTTTGTCTCTTCTGGCAAGTGGGTGTTGGAGTTAGGCGCCATTGACGAACCACCATCTTTCGACGAACCACCGCGCCAACATCGCGCGGTGTCCCCTCCGATCTTGAGGATGGTCGTGAGATAGTTCGTGGAATGGTCGCGTAAAAGTCCTTCAATTAGGGTAGGGAGATCTTAAATATGGAGGCTGTCTCGGTCTCCATGTGTCACCCCTCCCCCAAGCTCCTCCAGCATCTGCATGTGGTGCTTGAGATACCTCAGGCTCTACCTGCATATGCTGCGGTCAGATGTCCGTCTCGTCCAGGGTGTAACACGTATACGTGTTCTGGAACTGGACATGTTGGGTTGGCTCCCGGGTTTTATGAGTGCTGGAAGTTTGTACACCGATAGGCAGATTTAACTTGTCGTTGACGGTGTGCATCTGCGCTTCCAGCTCCTTGACTCGTTCCGTCAAGGTAGATAATTTGCTTATTTGCTCCGCTAACATCGAAGCAAAGTTCTTTGGTATCTCGAACTGAGAGCCAATTTCGGATACCAAAGTTACCCATTCTTCCTTGACAGTTGCAGACTGCCTCTGTAGCATCTCTACTATATCTGGATGAGAATCCCGGTCCGAAATCTCCGGATTCTGGGCAGTCATGGACTCAAACCAAACTGTCCTCCGCCTGTTCTGTCTGAGACGATCCTCATTTGAGTATGTCTCGGCTGCAATTTCTTGATCCGTACAATTACACAACAGCTACTGATGGAGTCGTTCGGCTTTTTTATATATACATAGAGCCGTCTTTACGCATCTCTAACGACTCCATGTGCGCTTGGATCTGTTCGTTGAATTGTGTACCGATCCAGTGATCGATTTGCGTGATAATCGATTCCGCCATTTTGATCTTATCAAAATTATCGCTACGCTTATTTACAAACAAAAAGTCGGGTCGCTATTCGCTTTGCCTGTGCAAGGTATACTTTTCTTCAAATTAGTACGTGACTTTAAATACTAAAATTATTGAGTCACTAACTTGAAGAATGAATTTTTTGCCTTTGTAATTACAAGAAAAAAATTAAGCACAGCTATCTGAAATTTTCTTACCTGCCTAATACAAATAATTAGTTAAATAATTATATTTTGGACAATAAATTTTACCAACAAGTCGAGAGGAAAAATCATCTTTGTTAGATGCTGAATAATTTAATTTATTACAAAACAATTAACATACAATAATAACGTAAAAAGAAATTTTACGAATTGTTATTAAATTAAATTAAAAACAAGAAAATAGAATGTTTAAATCCAACTAAATACGAAAAAATTTAATTTATTCAGACTCTCAGTCTGCAACGCTCGCTGAATATATTATAAAATATATAAATAAAAAATTAAATAAATATAAATATATTCCTATCTAACTATATCTATACGTCGCTGTGATCTTTTACAATTGCAATGTTATAAAAAAAATAATGACACAATTTTTATTGTAACGCAACAGCCGGTCCGCGTTGTCAAAAATATAAATTTAACCTTCAGAGGACCGGAATTTTCTGATTCAAAAAAGCTTCTTTTTTCAATAAAATTAATGTCTAAAAACATCGGATCATTTTTAACCTTTAGAGGACGGGGATTTGGGTTTACTGTTTTTTTCACTTTTCTATAGAAATCGAGTTTCTGTGATGTCTCACATCTCAAAACTAACACATGTAAAGGGTCGATCATGGGCATAGCCCGTATAGAGGCCATCACTTCCTCTAAAGATTAATAAGCAAACTTTTAAACACAATACTTTTAAAGCTAGAATTAACTGCAATCCGATTAATCTAACTGTCGGTAATAACAAGAATACTAATTAACGTAATTAATATATATAAAAAAATTACACGTAAATCCCTCACGTATACTTAAAAAAATGTTAAATTTAAAAGCAATCGTTAATAAAAAAATCTATTAAATTAAACTAGATTCCCTTCCATTTCTATTTTAGTTGAGCGTCAATGTAGTCCTAATCTAACAAATTTTCGTTGCACGATATGTAGACGCAACCCGTTTAACAACAAATAATGCAATCTAATAATTAACGTCTATTAATTTACGTTGGGCACATTTACAATGTGGTTGCCGCGTGGATGTTTTGTTACGTCATCTTGGTTAATAGAAAAAAAGACAATAGCTAGTAATGGTAAAAAGAAATGGAGGCTTGTTATTGATTATAAAAAATTAAATGCAAAAACCATTCCTGATCCTTATATCGACGGCTGAGAAGAACAGCCACCTATCTCGGCACCGCGTTCGAGAACCACCAATTTCTGCGTCCGTTTCGATAACCACCCATCTTTAAGTTTGGTTCCAAAACCACCTATTTCGTGAGCGTATATTTCGTTTTAAATTTTGTAGTGGCAACACTGAAAAATTTTTAAATGCTTGTGTTTTTTTTAATCACATGAATTTAAAAATATTATAGAATTATATTATAATTAATATTATAACATTAAACTTTAGTTTCCATAACATATAACTCAATACATTTCACATAACGTTCACAGCGACCTATTGTAATTCGTCTTATAAACAATAATAAAAGTAGCCCCCTTGTTGACCAAGCATCAAGGTTGGCGTAAATATCCTTGTTTTATTTTCTTTGAATATTTTGCGTGCCGTTATCCAATTGTTTTGATCGTTTGTATTTCGTTATTTTGTATACTTGTAGAAATTCGTTTATTTTGTATATTTGTAAAAATTCGTTTATTTTGTATCTTTGTAAAAACGCGTTTATTTTGTATCTTTGTGAAAACGCGTTTATTTTGTCTCTTTGTGAAAATTCGTTTATTTTGTATCTTTGTGAAAATTCGTTTATTTTGTATCTTTGTGAAAATTCGTTTATTTTGTATCTTTGTGAAAATTCGTTTATTTTGTATCTTTGTGAAAATTCGTTTATTTTGTATCTTTTTATTAAAGACCTGAACTGATAAGAGACACCGCTAGAGTCATATTGTTGCACTCGATGATGGGGCATGATTGACGTAAACTTGAATGTTGTGGTTCGATTGTAAGCGAAATGTGCCGTCGCCCAAGTTGCGATTGTTTGTTGTTAAAGAGTCGAGCTCTAATTATATTTGGAGCCCTTGTGGGGCGAGCCCGGGAAGGCGGACCGGGAGGTTCGGTTCCGCGCGGGTGTTCGCCGTGTGAATTGTACCCGGGGAGGCTTTTCGAACTAGGTGGTTCGATTCAGCGCGGGTACTCAATATTTGAATCGGTGAGCATCCCGGGAAGGTGGTCCGACCTTAATAGTTCGGCGCCACGCGGGATTCACTGCGCAATTGAAAGAAAACCGGAAGGGGAAAGTTCCAATTCGCGCGGTTAAAGAGGAGCGCTTCGATTGGACCACGTGTGACCTCGAGGTGGGGCACATGTTTTGTATAAAAGCGGGCGTACAAGATCGTTCAGTTCAGTTCTTCTACTAAAATTTGCAATCTCGTATGTATAATAAAATCGTTAGTATAATAAAATTGTTAGTAATATTGTACAACCCTATCCCTTCCACCACACCCCTACTTATAGTTCAACTCGTCAATCAACGTCGAAATATTATGCCGTTAATTTAGTAATGTTCAGGTGCGGTTAATGTGTGACAGATCCTAGAGACAATCTGTATAGCGAAACAACGAGATATTGTCTTCATATTTAATAATGCAGGCGTACTATTTTGTGATTGAGGATAGAATGCGGCATTGTGGTTATAGATGCTACAAAAACTTCAGTGTCGAAAGTTAATTCTTAAATTAAAATAATTAATCCAGTGACAATTAGGTTCAGTAAATGTAATTACGAAAAGGATCATTTCCGCAAGAAACAATTGTAACTATAATGGCAGAATCTGAAGGTAAAAAAATGTGTTTACCAAAATTGTAAGATTAATAAGCAGCTAAAAATAGTTATTTTTCTTCGCTTATTTTTTTATAGAGTTTTTCGACAAACTTTTAAAACAATCAAGTTTACCAAAGAAAGTAAACAATGATATGTTATACTACCTAAGAAGTTCAGAAAATGAAGCGGGTATATTATTTTGTAGAATATTTATTTCATAATGAATTCGTTATCAAAATATGTGTACATTTTTTATTAGCAATTAACTTGATTAAATTAAAAATAATTTTTAGCTCATACACTTTTGGATATTTCAAAAGGTATTTGTGAGACCCAATTATTATGCAATAGAGAAGATAACTTGTGCAGTTTTTCTGTTAAAAAGAAATTTGATTGTATATGTAAGTTTTCCTTTATGTTTAATGCATTATGTAAATAAAATTATTGCTCCAACATAAAATAAGTCGCTATAATATACTATTCTGTATAACAAATTATAGTTGTATATGGGCTATTTCACGTCAAGTGGAAAGATGAAAATTTTAAATCGCTCCAAAATTTGAAAACAGACTGGAAATATCTTTCAGAAGATAGAAAAAAATTTTTAGGTGTTAAAAATAATTTGCCTAAGAGTTATTCCACCATAAAAAATGGAAATTTTTCAATTTTTTAGAAAAATTTCTATTTTCAAAGCCATTTATCTCAAAATCTATTGATTTTTTTGAAAAAACATTAAAAACAACTTTTGTTCAAAATAATCTTTAGAACTTATCTACCTGGGTTACAATTCTTAATTTTAAAATCTCGAAGAGATAGGGCACTTGGAAATATTGAATATCAAAAAAAGGCGACCACGCCACAATCGATTTTGATCTAACACCGCTCAAAAGATCACATTTTTCGCGAGCTTTCGAATGGCGGTGGTTAGATTATTGGCCAAGATCGTTGGTGTAAGTTATACCCCATAAACCTCATAAAATCACTCATTTTCATGTATTTTAGGGCATTTATCTCAAAATCTATTGATTTTTTTGAAAAAACATTAAAAACAACTTTTGTTCAAAATAATCCTTAGAACTTATCTACCTGGGTTACAATTCTTAATTTTAAAATCTCGAAGAGATAGGGCACTTGGAAATATTGAATATCAAAAAAAGGCGACCACGCCACAATCGATTTTGATCTAACACCGCTCAAAAGATCACATTTTTCGCGAGCTTTCGAATGGCGGTGGTTAGATTATTGGCCAAGACCGCTGGTGTAAGTTAGGCCCTAAAATACATGAAAATTAGTGATTTTATGAGGTTTATGGGGTATAACTTACACCAGCGGTCTTGGCCAATAATCTAACCACCGCCATTCGAAAGCTCTCAAAAAATGTGATCTTTTGAGTGGTGTTAGATCAAAATCGATTGTGGCGTGGTCGCTTTTTTTGATATTCAATATTTCCAAGTGCCCTATCTCTTCGAGATTTTAAAATTAAGAATTGTAACCCAGGTAGATAAGTTCTAAAGATTATTTTGAACAAAAGTTGTTTTTAATGTTTTTTCAAAAAAATCAATAGATTTTGAGATAAATGGCTTGGAAAATAGAAATTTTTCTAAAAAATTGAAAAATTTCCATTTTTCATGGTGGAATAACTCTTAGGCAAATTATTTTTAACACCTAAAAATTTTTTTCTATCTTCTGAAAGATATTTCCAGTCTGTTTTCAAATTTTGGAGCGATTTAAAATTTTCATCGTTCCACTTGACGTGAAATAGCCCATATATATCTCTATAATATATAAATATTTCGCCGCCGCCGCCGCCGTGTCTAAGAATTCAGGATTCAACATATATATATATATATATATCATTAAATTAACTTTAGGTTATTAATTTCGGAGCATATTTTGATAGTAGTTGATAGTAATTGAATAACAAAATAGCTCAGTTGGTAGACAGTAAACCTCCGGAGCTGATGATCCGCGGTTCAATTCCCGCGGGTTGAACATTTTTTTTATTTTTTTTTATTAGTTAAAATATTGTGCATTTAAAAATGTATTTCTTCGCTTGCCCAGGAGATTTTTTAAATATTTATATGAAATACATTTTTCAAAGGCATTTTCAACGTTGCTCATAAGTTATCACAACGTTATTTCCACCTATCGCGGCAACTTACATAAATCTTAGCGGACATATCCTACGTTGTAGCAACGTTGCTCCAACGTTTCAACAACTTGTTGTAACGTTGTCAAAACAACGTTGCCACAACGTTGCTACAACGTTGTGTGCTAGTAGGGACTAGGACGACCGAGCTTCATGCATCCAATAATAAAAACGTAACCAATATATATTATTTTAAACTCTCAGATATGCCAATAAAAGTTTGCCAAACTATGTTTACTCATACATTAGGTGAAATTTATTTTCTAAAACTACAGACAATAGTTAATTTTTTTAAGTACCGTTCATTGTATCTATTAAAAGCTAATAATTATTACACCAATCTTATTTTCTAAAAATTTATAATAAAGATATAGATAGTTAAAAATATAAAAATTTTATTCTTAATTCAATAATTAATCTTAACTTTTATTATTAACAGGAATCACAAGGAATTGGATACGTACGATTAACAAAAAAGTCTCTTCAAATAAAGTTGTTGTAGAAGCTGATCAACGCGGTAAGCATTTGAATAGACCGATTAGAATTGCTCTTCCTGTTCTAAAAACGTTAGAGACCATATAGAATCGTTTTCGGCTGTGGATTCTCATTATTGTCGCCAAACAACAAACAAAAGTTATTTAGAGAGCGACCTTTCGTTAAAAAATATGTACGAAGAATATAAAACTGAAATGAAGGATTTGAAAACCGATTATGCATCTGAGCATAAGTATAGAGAAATTTTAAATAGCGAGTGCAACATTGGTTTTTATAAACCCAAAAAGGATTTGTGCTATCTATATACTACCTATTACTATTTACCTGAAGGTGGCAAAATGAGCCAAGCTGCAAAATATAACCTTCACCTCGAAAACAAACATACAGCCAGAATGTTAATGGCCGAAGATAAAGAAAAAGCAAACCAGGCTGCGAATACATGTGCTGCTTGCTTTGATGTTCAGCAAACGCTAACGACTCTACGAGGATATGCTTCAACAATGTATTACAGAAGAAAATCAAATGTATACAATTTTACAATTTATGAGTTGGACACGCATCAGGGGTGGTGCTACGTTTGGAATGAGACTGTTGGTGACAAAGGGGCCAATGAAATAACTAGCTGTTTATGGAACTTCATAAAGAAGAAATCTGAGTGTGGAATAAACGACTTCCGATTCTACAGTGACAATTGCGGAGCCCAAAACCGAAACAAAATGTTGTACTCTATGTATGTAAGAACGTCAACATTGTTTAAAGTTAAAATTACGCACAGGTAAACATTATGATACTTTCTATACAATTCATACATATCAAGGTACAGTTATTTTATAAAATAGTGAAATTCATATACAACCAGAATTATTTTATTTTGCTGTTTATTTTTTTAGATATTTAGTGAAAGGTCATACGTACAACGAAGCAGATTCAATGCATTCCAGAATAGAAAATTCATGTAAACATATAGCAGCTTTCACACAGAATCAATGGTGCGACATATTGAGAAACGCGAATAAAAGTAAACCATTTTATATCGTAAACGAGGTTTCCGAAAATGATATTTTTGACTTCCGTTCGCTCTCTGACGATCAGAATTGGAAGTCTATAAGAATTTCTAATTTGCGTGAAATAATGGTATCTGTAGATAATGCAAATGTAGATGCAAAATATGAATATAATGAAGAGCCAAAATCGATTGCAATTACCTCACAAAAGAGTATTGGAAAAAAGTATCCTTAGATACCACTGCGCACTAAAAAAATTCAGCTAGATAAAAGTAAGAAGGAAGATTTGCAAAAAATATGTAATGACGGCGTAGTCCTCAAGGAACATCATTTATTTTATGAATCGATAATTAATTGTTAGTTGCCATTATAATTTTTGTTATTGTTCAAATATAACTATTGTTTAATATTTTATATTTTATCATTCAAAAACCAAATTAATGTAATCTTTAACAATTTGTAATTAAATATAATTATTTGTTCGTTCATATTATTTCACAAAAAAATGTTTGTATATATTGCCGTAATTACCAAAGCATCTTCCTGTTATATTCCTCGTGTTGTTTTTATATATTTTTAGAGGTTTGAGTAGCATATGATTTAAAACAAAAAGTATTTCAAAATTTTTCAGTGTTGCCACTACAAAATTTAAAACGAAAAATACGATCACGAAATAGGTGGTTTTGGAACCAAACTTCAAGATGGGTGGTTTTCGAAACGGACGCTGAAATAGGTGGTTTTCACACGTGGTGCCGAGATAGGTGGTTGTTAATTTTTGATGAAATGGAAAAAAAGAATAAGATATTTACTTTAATTGATATGGTGTCAGGATTTCATCCAATTATAGTAAAAGAAAGGGATATTCATAAAACTGCATTTAGTATTCATCCATTAGGACGATTTGAGTTTAATGTTTTACCTTTTGGTTTAATAAATTCACCTAGAACTTTTCAGAGAGTAATGAATAGAGTTTTAGAAAATTTAATTGGCACAATATGTTTTGTATATATGAATGCTGTAATTATTTTTTCAGAAACAGTAGAAGAACATGTGAAGAGATTAAATATAGTGGTAAAGAAGTTGAAAGAAGAAGGGTTAAAAATTGAAACGAGTAAATTTAAATTCTTTAAAAAAGAAATTGAAGTTTTAGGGCATTTAATAAGTGAAAATGGTATAAGAACCGGTGAGAAAAAAATAGCTGCTATAAAACAGTTTTCTCGACTGAAAAATTTAAAAAATGTGAGAGAATTTTAAGGTTTAGCAAGTCATTATAGAGGATTTATAAAAAATTTTGCAGAAATAACCAAACCATTAATAACTTTACTACAAAAAGGAGTAAAATTTATTTGGAATACTGAAATTCACGTAGCTTTTGATAAATTGAATGATGCGTTATGCACTGCACCTGTTTTACAATTTCCAGATTTTGATAAACTTTTTATAATATGTACTGATGCTTCAAAGTATGCACTAGAAGCTATTTTATCACAAGCAAAAATTAATGAGGATAGACCGATATCATATGCGTCTCGTGTAAGGGTGTTAATTATGTAATAAGTAATGTTAATTGTGAAAGCATTTAATAAATATATTCTTGCAAATCAGTTTGTAATAGTTTTAAATCATAAACCTTTATTATCTTTAAAAATGGCTGATAATAACTAGAGTGCAAAAATGGCATTTTAAATTAATGGAATATAATTATGATGTAGTTTATAAATTAGGAAAAAGTAATGTAAATGCTGATGCATTATCAAGAAATCCTATGGAAAGTGCAATTATAAGTGTTACAATAAGAGCTCAAAGGGCTAAACAAATTCGATCGGAAAATATACAAATCTTTGAACCTGTACAAGAATTGGTGAATAAAAAAAAAGTAGCTAAAACTTATAAGAAAGATAAATTATTAACAAATGAAAATTCTATACAAGAGAATAAGCAGTTAAAAATATTATAAGAATGTGAAAATATAAATTTTTCTCGTGATTCTATTAATTTAAGGAATGATAATATAGTTCATATAATTTCGACAGAAAGAAAATCATTTGATAGGCATACTGAGTTATTGATTAAAGATAAACAAATTGAAATAAACAAATTGTTGAGTCTTGTTCAAACCTTTGAACCGAGCAGACGTGTTTCAGAGACACTCATTGTAGGCTGTAAACACAACCGCTTCGATTGGAAATTTCCGAATAGTGATTGAATACTGAATATATTAAAACATAAAAAAAAATAAGTGAGTGAGTGGGTGCACTAAAGTGTGAGCTGCTTGGCAGCTTACAAGAGAAAGCCCGTTAAAAAAACTCTATAACAAAATGGCTTCTGAAAACAGGGGTCATTCGATTCAAATCTCCCAAAGTGATAGTACTAAAACATACGCCAATGTAACATGTCCGAAAAACGACCAAGCAATCATCATAGAATCAATGTCAGACTGCACCAACGACGACTATCTTGATGGACTTGAACGAATGGTTAGTATTAGTGAAATTATATGCATATCCAAAATCTCTGGATCAAGAGCAGTTGTCTTTTTAACCAAAGAAGCTCTCGTGAACCAATTGAAAAATCAAACCGTAATGGTTAAAAATCATACCCTTAATATTAGGCTGTACATTGAAAATAATAAGCGTGTTGTAATCTCAAGTCCTGTGATTCCCAATAAAATTATTAGAAGCTTTAAAAAAAAGTCAACATCATTCCGACTTCTCATATAAGCAATATTAGAGCAGGACTTCATAAACCGGGCCGGTCGCATATTATTTCATACAGAAGGCAGATGTATATAAATCCACAGGATGAATTTAAACTACCAGAATCAATTAAATAAATTTTGACGGGACGACTTATTGGACATATTTAAGTACAGACACCACACTTTGCTTTGTTTGCAAACAAAAGGGCCACGTTACCAAACCCTGCCCACAAACCAAGGAAAGCCCCTCTCCCTCTCAAATATCTTCAAACCTCGGTCAATCAACATCGCAATTCATCGAAGTAGAGATGGAACATTACCATACAGACATTCCTCTCACACCGATAGACAATATTATCACTGGAATTAAAAGACCACCTCCTCCATCAACTATTTCGGACGAGACAAGTCAACTCCTAACACATGACAATACTGAAACAATATCTCAGATTGACAACGAAACAACCGAAAAAATAATCTCCTTGAAAACTGACAATAAAGTTACCTTTGCAAAACCAATGAACAAAAAAAAGAAAACTAATTTAAATACCATACAAATAGAAACCATAAGTGAAAAAAAACAAGAACTTGAAGAAAACTTACAGAACATAAAAAGAAAGTATTCTACATAAAATAGATGTGTTTGTATGTGTTGAAACTTTATTAAATTCAAAAATCTCTAATATCAAATTTCCAGGTTTTATTTGTTATAGAAAAGACAGAGTTTATTGGAATGGAGGAGGGATATTAATACTAATACGGAATAATATAGCATTCGTTGAACTTTTAAATATAAAATCCCCGGATCAAACTGTTGAAATTTGTGGAATTAAAATCACAAATACATATCCCTCCTTTAATCTAATAGCTTGTTACCGAGCCCCTGATTTAACACTAACAATAGATAATTGGGACGTTATTTTATCTAATATAGTAAAAAATGAAAACAATCTAATAGTAGGTGACTTTAATGCACACCACCCAGCATGGAACTGCAAAAAAATTGATAAAAATGGAGAAAATTTTTATAACAATATAGAAAAATACAAACTTTTTATACATAATCATGATACACTTACTCATTATGATAAAACATCCTCATCTAATATAGATTTAATACTTTCTACCAACAACATTGCAGATAAAATGAACACACATGTAAACAATGAAACCTGGGGCTCGGACCACTGTCCAATATTTATAAATGTTAACGCAGAAAAATATCTGTATAAACAAAAATTGTACAAAATTCGATCTAAACGAACTAACTGGGAACAGTTCACTAACTTTTTAGAAGAGAACTACTCACAGCTTTTTTCAACGAATACGAATCATTATCACCAAGTAAAAAATATGATTTCTTAACTAATTTAATAACTAACGATGTAGTTCATTGTACTCCGAAAAAAAAACTGTAAGGTCTAATATATTGTGACATCCCAAACTTGATATACAAAATTTCAAGCTTTTATTTTAGCTAAATAGCATAAAAAGCATTGCTACATAAGCTAATACCGCCTATTAGCTAATGTAGACATATCGGATCTTCTCGTATAAGAGACTAAGATAATCAAGCGGTAGAGTATCCGACTGATACGCGTCACGACGGGGTTCGATCCCCGACCAGTACAGATTTTTTTTTATTTCACTTTTAATGTTCAAATAATTAAATTAAACATTAAAATGTGGAAAATTGTAAAATTTATAATTTTATTATTTTTTTTTTACATATTTGCCATTTTTGGTTAAAACATCAATTTGATAATACCAAAAATGACAAAGTTGTTAAGAAATAATTAACTAACTAATTTTTATTAATTATTTAAATTTAGTTAAATATTTTGTAGTGTAACTACACTAAAATATAACTTCTGAAATTATTATTTATTATAATTTACAATGAAAATTGGCATCAAACCAATTTTCAATAAAACTGTAAGTTTTACAATAATATAGCTATAGCGTAACTATATCTATGCATAAATAATGCATCTCGTAAAACATAACACTACGAGTATTATATTTAAACAATATAATAATTAATACATTTATTATCTATTATAAGAAAATATAGACGAACCGCCAGTATACGACGTCATAAGCTAATACACGCACATATCGATGCGTGTACATGATATGCCGATGGTGGGAGACTTAGATCCTGAGTAGAGAGTTCCCCCACCACTGCCAAGACTTGACAAAACCAACGGCTCTCGCTGCCTCAGCAGCATTTTCCTCGAGGACGACGAGCCTTTCAAGTGGCCTCTCCGCTCTGGTCGAGTCTTGCGTAGACAGACTCTTATAATATAAATGTTAGTTCCGTTATCAAGGCGTGTAAGGGTGTTCTTCCAACATCCTACATGAATATAAAATAAATTCATTTTATTTGATTATAGTTGATCTTTTTTCATTATGTTACCAAACTACCTAAATATGGCAACCTTTTATTAGATCTTAAGGATCTCAATGGCATTCTTAAGATGACGCGTGATGAGAGAATTTGTTTTCTCTCAGACCTACGTCACTGAATGCAATTGGAGATTTTTAGACCTAGATTGTGAACACTATTCAATTCGTAAAGTGACGCGGGATAAGAGAATTTGTTTTCTCTTTGAACTACGTCACTGAATTGAAGTGGTATCACAATCGTAAGGGGTTTCCAGTAATAAATCAACTCGACAAATCAATGCTCATTCATCGATTTGTTATTGGATGGGATAATATCTCTACCCTCTACGGATCGATGAATTAAATAAGATAGAAACTCAAAAAGAGGAGATTCTCTCTTATTTTTTATTATGTGAATAAACTGGACCGTCACAATATATAGAAATCCAGTGGCATGGTGGGACAGCCAATGTCAAGAAGCTAAGACATTAAGGATATGCTGCATTCAAAACATGGCACTTATCAAAAAACTTATATGATTATTTAGAATATAAAAAGTACTGCTTTGAGGCTAAAAAACTATTTAAAACTAAAAAACGTGACAGCTTTAAAAATTTCGCGGAAACTATAAACATTAAAACAGATGGACGATACGTTTGGTCATCGTGTAAAATATTTAAAAACAAGTGGATAAAAATTTCACCACAACATCATACAGAAAACCTTCAAAACTATAATAAAGAACTAGCAATTAACAAAATCTGTCCTCCCTGGGCACCAACCAAACCCGGATACATTCCTGACTGCCAAATGAACGAATTCCTAGAAGCTCCTTTTACTTTTCCGAATTCAATACTGCTCTTGACACACGCAATTTTAACTCATTACCCGGCACAGACGGTTTAGACTACATGATCATTAAAAAATTACCGTTAAAATATAAATTGATACTAATCGACACATTTAATGAAATGTACAAAACGAGCGACTTTGCTAAAACCTGGAAAGAATCGTTTGTATACCTAATTGCAAAACCAGAAGGGAAAAATTTTCGACTAATAGCCCCGACTTCAGCTTTATGTAAATTACTAGAGATGATTATTAAAAATAGATTCCAATTTTGGATAGAGAAAAACGCAATACTTCCTAATAGTCAAAGCGGTTTCAGAGCAGGCCAGTCATACACAGACAATCTTTTAAACTTAACATTAACAGCCCAGCAATCTTTTCACAAAAAAAATTACTGCATGCAGCTTTCCTTGATGTCTGCGGCGCGTTCGATAACGTAAATATACATATACTTGTAAATAAACTCGCTAACATAGGATGCCCATACATCCTAGTACAGTTTATTAATTTTATAATAACAGAAAGGCGTATTTATCACGGATACTCGGAAAGTTACAAAATTTCACATAAAGGCGTGCCTCAAGGAGGAGTGCTGAGCCCTCTATTGTATACAATTTATGTGTCGTATATAATTGAAAATTAAATACTCTACAAAAGGCTATTATAAATATTGAAAAAAATCTTAATAACATAGGTTTAACTTTAGCAACACAGAAGACTGTTTATATTCAATTTAATGATCTAAATATTTCACCGGGAAATACGCATATTAAAATAAACGATTGTATAATCTACTCATCAGAATCAACCCGATTTCTTGGCCTCATCTTTGATTACAAACTTACTTTCGTACCGCAAATAAATGCAAAAGAAATGCCAGAGAGCTCTTAACATATTATACTAGCTTCAAGGTATATGGTGGGGAGCAGATCCTTCAACTCTCCTAATCTTATATAAATCCTACGTGCGTTCTATAATAGATTACTCTAGCTTTGTATACTTACCTATGCGCAAAAATTTCAAAAACAAAATAGAACAAATTCAATACAAAGCCATAAGAGCGGCTCTTGGTTACAGAAAAACTACACCGTTAAATATCCTTTTAGCAGAATCAAAGCTCCCCACTGTATATGATCGAAGTAAATTTTTATGTAACACATACTTATCCAAAATACTCACTAACGAATCACTTTCAATATATAAAACTGTAAACACACACTGCAGTAGGAAAAAAGTGTTAATTAAAAAACGAAAAAGTTTCTTCGAAACATGTCTTAGAAATTATGCCTTTTCTAGTAAACTTACACAAATCGAACAATTTTAGTCTGTATCAATATGAATATAACGAATTATTAACCACAATTCCAATTAACACTAAATCTGGACACAAATTATTAAATTATAAAAATATTGAACAAAAACTAAAAAATGAAATAAAATACGAAAATCCAACTATGATCTTTACAAACAAACTTAAGAAATTTAATCCTGATCCCATGCAATCACAATGTGCATGCCCTAAATTTCATATAAGTAACAGTACAAAACTAAATCTGTACACATCGAATTTTACTGCAGCATGTATCAGTATTATTGACGCCATGGATATTGCACTCAACAATGTAAATTCGTACATCTGCATTTTCACAGATTCTTTATCTCTCTTAAAAGAACTACAAAAACCAACTAATAGTATTAAAACTAACTTACACATATTTAAAATTAAACAAAAATATAGTGAATTTATTAACAAAAAAACCAAAAGTGGACAAATACTTTTTCTATGGTTACCATCTCATCTCAAAATCTATGAAAATGCAGTTGCCGAAATCAATATGAATAAAGATATCAATATGGAAAAAAGGGAGCTAAAGCAAGGAGTACCTTCTGATCTCTACAAAACATTTAAAACCATAATGTATAGTAACACTAAGACTGCATACTTAACAAGTAGAGAAACAAAAGGAAAAAATTACTTTGATTTATATTACACAGACCAGATAACTCCTTGTTTTAGCAAAACAAAATACCCAAGAAAAGTAATTGTTACGATCAATCGATGCCGCTCTGGGCATTATAACCTAGCAGCATCGCTCGCCCGCATGCATATAGTGAAAGATCCCAAATGCGTGTGCACTCAATATGACCAAGACATTGATCACTTAGTCTGGCAATGATCACTATTCGACTCACAGCGAACGATACTAATTAAAGAACTGCAACAAATAGGTATACAATTTCCGATAAACATGGCTTCTTTAATGTACGAACCAAATGTTACCGCATTTCATTATATAGTTAAATTTCTAAAAAGATGTAATATAAATGTATAAACAGATTATTTGTATATTTATTCTTATATGTAGCTAATAAATCTGTAAAGATTTAATGCTTATAATAAAAAAAAAACAAATTGTTAAGTAAAAATGAAATTGAAATAGTTAAAATCGGCAATAAAAAACTTTTTGTTTTATTCCCGGGTATTGCTGAATCATGTACTGATGTAAAAGTAAATATAATCAATTTATTTAAATTATTAAAAAACAAATTATTACAAAAAGAATATTTAAGTTTTAGTTTATCAAAAGAGATAGAAATAATTAATATTGAGTGGGTTGAAATTGAAGAAATATTAAAAGATATTTTCTCGGGTACACTAATAAATATAATAATATGTAAAACTGAAGTTCGTTTCGTACCATTAGAAGAAAGAGATAAAATATTTGACATGTATCATTCTTCTTGTTTAGGAGATCATGCAGGAATAACAAAAACTTACAATAAAATTAAAACTATGTAGTTTTGGGAAAATTTGAAAAAAGAATTAAAATTTGCGGTGATTGTAATAGAAATAAATTAAAAAGAAAAAAAGTTAGACAACCTGTGTTAATAACAGATGCACCATTTAAATCCTTTGATAAAGTCGCTATGGACATTGTACGACCAATGAATGTTACTAAAATAATAATAAATATATCTTTACAATTCAGGATCAATTTTCAAAATATTTAATAGATATACCTTTACAAGATTAAACTGCAGAGTCTGTATCTAATGCATTTATAAAAAGTTTTTTTATGCATGTTCGGGTATCCAAATTTATTGTTATCCGATAGGACTAGTAACTTCACTGGGAAAATTATGAAAGCAATTACACGAAGATTTAAGTTTTCAAAAATAGAAACTACATCGTTTACAGCATGAGCCAATGGTACTTTAGAAATTTTTCATCAAATAAAATTGAATGGGATGAGTTAGTCGAACTAGCTCAATTTTATTATAATGTTAACATTCATACTAGTCATATGTTGTGACGGAAATCGTCACACAATCTATTTACGACGAATAGAGTATTTAAATTCGCGAATTGTAAGTCGTCGGAGCCTTTCGTATGTCAAGGCCAACCGACGACACTAGTTTATTTTTCTACGAGTGTTCAATTACGCGCGCGACTATACGGAGGGATGGGAGCGCAAAAGAGTGTGTGTGTTTCCCCACTCTCATCCATTTTTTGAGAAATTAGGCGATCGCCTAATCATTGTAGAATAATCCGTCGATCAAGGCGGATTATTGTTTGACCGTGATCGCGTGCTACTCGTGAGCAGGGTTGCCAGATGGCGATTTTTTCTCTTTGTTGCTCTTGCTTAATAAACATCAATATACGTAAGAGAGAAAAGGAAAAAAAATCGCCAACTGGTCACTCTGCTCGTGAGTGCCGAGAGTGCGCCCCACCCCGCTCCTACATTAAGCTCTGTGAACGGTTGTTCCGGAGCAGAGCTAGGTGCGGAGACCCGGGTGGACTTAAACGCGTGTCCGTATAGTTTTGTGTGTGTTTGTGTGTGTGTGTCAAGGACGGGGTCGTGCGCGGGTGATACCGCGGATCGCGACTCACTCGCCGCGGCAAGGGCCGCCTTCACCACCTCAACCACCGGTCGTCCCCTTGTCAAGGAGGTCGACCAGTCGCCGAGGATCGGCTGGGCCATTCCCGAGGAGCGTCACCGGTAAGTGGTTTACTACTTTTGTGACCCTCCCCCCTTTGTGTGTGTACATCGAGAGTGTATTCGAGTACACCGGTACTCGAACAGCGGTTCCCGGGAGTGAAACCTGTCGCAGGCGAGAATCTCGATCCGGCAGGTTTCTATTGAAGTAACTATTGTCGCGGCACGAGGCCTGAGTGGCCATTTTGTTAATTATTTTATTTAAATAAATATTTCTTTTATTTTTAATTAATTGTTTTGTTATTTCTCCCCGCTCCCGCCGACATTCATTAATTTTTATATCGGGTCGAGGCAAGGAGGATTGCCCGAATCCCCCACACCGATCGTCCCAGCGAACTCGTGTTCCTGGCGACAGCGAGCATCTTCGCGAAATAAATTACTTGTGTGCGCGGTATTGGGCAACGCGGCCCAACGGTCTTTATTAATTATTAAAAATTAATTAATTCGATCGGGTGCGCGAATACCACGTCACAATGTATACTCCTCCAAGACTACCGTCACATGAACCTTTAAGGAAAAGTGAACAGTTACCCACTTTTAAGGTTTATCTTGAAAAGTTAGTTTTAAATATGTATAAAATTTCAAAATTAGCCCGAGAAAATTGAATATTATCTAAAGAGAAATCAAAAAAGTATTATGACAGATTTGTAAATCCAATACAATTTTAAGTAAAAGATAAGGTTTGGTTCACTAAACAACCCAAACTAGGTAAATTAGAAAAAGATCATTATCTTGGACCTTTTGAAATTTTAAAAGTACATGAAAATGAAAACATAGTCATTGATTATAAAAAAAAATCAAAAACAGTTAATCCTAATAAATTATTTTTGCATGAAAAAAATAACAATTTATTAATATAATTATTCTGTTTTAGGAATATCAATAATGATTAAGCAAATAATTATTTTTTCAACGATTTTAAAAATTTGTCATGGGATTATTGGGTTTGATTGTGGCGCCACGATGTCAAACATTACGACATTTTTATTACTAGATTCAGGAGAATGTGATTTCCATAGTGCACAAATTAATTCAACAGAGGTTCTAATTAAATTACTACAAACAATTGAATTTAAAAATACTAAAATTATTCAATGCAAAATAATTATACATAGAACAATTTTCAAATGTGGAATTTTCGGTCATTTGATTCCAACAGACAATGCGGAACAAGAATATATCTATGACATAAGTCACGAAAAATGTAAATTTATTCAAGAAACTGGAATTTTAAAGTATGACAATAAACACACTATTGCTGATTTAAAAATAAATTCGACTACAACAAAAGGAATAGATTTCGTGAGAAGTGCAGAAGGACATTCATGTTCGGTAGAGTCATATACAGACAATTTTGGATCATGGAATAAGGTATTCGTACACGGTACAATCAAAATTCCATTAATAGAAAATAATGCGCAAGTAAATTTAAATAATGATAAATTAAGATTAAGTTCGGGTACTGTATGTAACTTTTCAGACAAACACTGTCTTGATTTGCAAGGGGGTTATACTTTTTAGGATATTTTACCAACGGATGATTGTTTTAAAAATAAGTACAATGATTTATATAAACGTTTCGCAAAGAAATTTACTAATGGAAATAATAACGAAATTACTTATACGTTAAATACCAATAAAATTACTTTTGCATTCTCAGCAAAAGAAAAAATTACAAATTGTAATCGCGAATTTATCCGAACTGAACATCCAAAATTATTAATATTAGAAAAAAGTAATAATATAAACAGATTATATTTTGAAAATAATATTGTTAGTAATAAAGCAAGTGTACATTTAGATATATTTACTTATGTAAATTCAAAATTTGTTTATGTAGAAAAACATTTAAGAAATCAATTTAAGGGTAGAGTATAGTTAGAAAAATATTTTTGTAATTTTTATAAAATATTATGTGAAATCATTATCATCTTCATCAAATTTATTATAAAAAATATTCTTTATTGATGATTACTAACACCTAAATCACGTAAAATATTAAAATATTTAACAAAATAAGCCTAAAACAGTTGCAAATTCAAAAAACTCCTTGCAGGGTAAAAGTTATCAAAGGACTCCGGTAAAAAAATTTCAAACTTATACATATAAGAGCTACAACTTTACACAGCGAATAAGGTTTATCTATAAAAATGCAATTTCTGGCTCGATAAACCTAATCTGTTTATATAATTGCTTTAAAAATATCAGATTTTTTATTAAAAAAGTAATTATAAAAATGCCACATTTAATTTTAAACAAAAAAGGCTGTGTAACTTTATAATTCATACATACCTCAAGACGTGTGCAAAATTTCAGGTAGCTACGACAAAAATTGTCCTGCAAGGAATGTTTTAAAGGTATAAAAAATAGTTTTTGAATTATTTAGCTTTAAAGATAAAAATACAAGACTTATTGCATTAACTGAAGATTATTTAATGCTAAAATTATGTAAGTACATAAGCTTTATAATATTAAACGTTATTTACGCATATTTTACGTAACATTTAGAACTTGTTTCTAAAAAAAACTGATTTTTTTTAAATTTTAGACCATACTCTACCCTTAACAATATATATTGTAACTTGGTATTTCATCCTAATACCAGTTACAATTTATTTATTATTTCTATACAGGGACGACGGCCCGAAGAACGCGTCTTTATCGTTGCCGTGGGTTAATAAGTTAACCCGTCGGGACACGGTAGCGGAGATTGGACAATCTCCTACGTACCGGCACACGTGGCGGGAAAATCGGGAATCGGAATAATGATTGCGGGTTAATTTTTAACTACAATAACGCGACTGTTATATTAAAACAAAATAAATAAGTATTTATTTAGGAATATTACACGAAGGTGCCCGACAATGAACAACGGGGCGTTCTCCCGGTCGCGTGGTATATACGCGGCAACCACGGGCTGCCCCCGTACTCGCCCCGCGCAACGGTATCGGTAGCACACCGGTGTGCTACCGAACAAACATACATGCACACTCACTCTACACACTCTAATATACACCGACTGACGTCGGGTACTTACCGGGCTGGTTTGTCCATTGGCCCTGGTGTGAGTCGGCGCCCCGACGTCTGCTGGCCGGTGGAGTCGGCCCAGTTTCCCGTCGTCCTTGACGGTAATCTGCAGGCGCGGCCTGACGCCGCAGCGATTCGCCTACGTCGGGGAATACTCGACCCGAGGTATATGGTCCTTCGCACTGCACTTACACGAACTCACTAGCTCTCGCGTACGGCTTCCCAGTGCACGGACGAACCGGTCATGTACTTCCCGTGGCGCGCGAAACTGCGCGGTCAAGACCGGCAGCATGCTGAGCTTTTCGGGAATTGTCGTATTCCCGAAAAGTACCTATACACACACACACAATAACAATCTAGTATATAGATACTCGCACACATCCTTGTTCGTCGACATAAACACGCGCGTTTCGTGGTCTTGAATAGGCAACGCACGAAACAATAACAATGTGCGAGATTTTAAGATACAATATTTTATATACACATGAAATAATATAATACACTAAGTATTATTTATTTCATTGCAACGACGTCTCGTCGCAATATATACACACTTATTAACTCAAAAATGTGAAATTGAAAGGAAAACAATTCAAAATTCCTTATCCACTGCTACCTTATCCCCAGATGAATTTGCATATAACATTATGAAAAAACCAGGTTATATATCAAAACGAGCAGGAGAAGCAGTTTATCTGATAAAATGTACTCCAAAAGAAGTAAAATTATTACACACTTAGTAATGTTATAATCATCTACCTGTTACGTCAGGAAATGAAACTTATTTCCTTACACCGAAAACACATATTTTAGTAAAACATAGAATTCAAACTGATTGTAATTCTATAATCCCTACTTTTTATAAAGTGGGAGACGAAAGGATAAAGCTTTGCCAACACCAACAAAAACAATACCTCCTAATGTGCTTAAACCTAATACACATTGGATGGGCCTATGAAACAGTTAATTCTTTGGCTACTAGTGGAGTATATTCTCAAACAGACTTGGACCAACTACAACATCAACACATGTTTCCTCTCAAAAAAGCTTCATTATTAAATATAATCACAAGAGAAATTGCTGGACAACAAAAGTCAGATATATCTACAAATAATATTTTTACAGAAAATACTTTAAAACACATAGCAGTAAATACTTGGCAACTAATTATTAGAAAATTGACAACGTGGGGCTCGTTTTCCTCAACGTTCATTATGATTTTAATAATTTTACATGTCGTAAAATTAATTATTGATACAATAATTCGAGGTTATATCCTGCATGCTATATATGGATGGTCACTTCACTTTTTTGGAGCAGTATTCAGTTCAATTACTCATTTTTTAACAATGTTAAATAAAACAAATTATGCAGGAAATAACAAAAAATCAGAAATAATAAAAGAAGTGGAACTAAAAGAAATTAAAGTTATAACAAGTATTTCATCTTATGCAACCTCCACCAATCCCAAATAGACCACCAGCAATATTTCCATCAAAAAGTAATTTTCCATATGCTCGATCAAACAATAATTTGTCAAATTCACATTTTAAAAATCATAATATATTTTCATTAAATGTATGAAAAAAAAATTGCATATTACTTTTTAAATGTTTTTACAGAATAATGTACAATACTTAAGCGGGGAGGACAGTGAATGTTGATTCACATCTTTTATTTATTATCATGAAAACTATTAATATCACCATTTATTATACAACGTAAGCTTAATTGTAAATTGTAAATACGTGAAAATAATTATTAAAAATGCATTGCAAAATAAAATAATGTAATAGATTGATTGCTAATACAAAATAAAGAAATGCTCAAAAACTATGAGAAATTGGGCTGTTTGATGAGTTACAAGTTGCATTTTCTTGATTCGCATCTTGATAACATCCCACAAAATCTTGGGGATTACAGCGAAGAACAAGGAGAATGCTTTCATCAAGATATGAAGGACATGGAAAGACGTTATCAGGGTAGGTGGAATGCACATATGATGGCTGACTACTGTTGGACATTAAAAAGAGAGAACACTGACAATGGGAAAAAGCGTAAACGTAATCCACTTCACAGGTCATTTGAGGATAAAAGAGTACGGAAGGGCAGATTGAGAATGATCTCCTGAATTATGAGCTAATCGGATTATTGGGTAATAGGGTTATTGAGGTAAGGTCCTGAGGTATCTAAGGGTCGTGAGATCGAGTGATTGAATTTACAATATAGTTTTACAGATAAAGTAATGTATTCGATGGCTTTGGTGCATTTTCAATTATACGATACATTTTCTGAATTTGACCTTGCCCTAACCTTGACCCTGACGTGACCGGATCAAATGGCCCACGGATTCGTATTCGACGACCCCAAAAACATAAAGTTCACGTGGTCTGGTGTACCGCGCAGGAAACTTTTTATTTGTAGGCCTGTGTTATTAATCTCCCTAATATGCAAAGAAGTGAAGGACTTCAAGGGAAGAAATACAAAGTAAGTAATCAATTTATATAAACATAATTAATATTAGTGTGGAAAGAGCTTCCTTCTTTCCTGTCACTAGATTATACGGTTATGTCCTGTAAAACGTACTCTTAGTTTACTTAAACATTCCCTAGGTTCGAGTCCTAGCTAAGTGACAGGAGTCATTATTCGGGTTAATCTTTTAGTATTCAGGACATAACAGTTTATTTTATTATCGCGGCTACTCAGCGGTGCGGTCAAACTTACCGTATTTAAATAATTGTTTATTATTTATCTGGTTGTTTATTTAAATAAACAACCAGATAAAAATTCAAATCTGAAAGTGACCACAAAATAATAACAATATTGCGTCGAGCACTTGTCAATTTAAATATATGAGCTCTTAGGATTACGGAAGAAATATCGTACGTGGAATAAAATTTAATTACTCGAGCACTGGATTAAATTATAATTGGAAATTGAACTTATTGAAATAAAATGTTAAAATAAATAATGAACAAAATATCTACTTGTCGCCAAGGTCTACACTCAAAGAGAGTGAGGGGGGAAATATCGCGAACTAAATATACAGTCAACGGGATTGGTACAGCGCAATAAATTACTTTACTTTATTACTTAAGGCTTATTATCACTTACTTTATTAGTTAAGGGGATATCGGAGCTATAGCATCCGTCGATAGCTGCTCGATCTCGAGGCTTCGAATGGCGCTGTAGTCAGATGTCGATTTATATGATAAACGTACTTCAAACATAAATTATAAATTGTACATCTGCATAGAGCTGTTGAAAGATATTTTTCCCCCTAGCTATGGCTAAAATTAAGGTAATTGTAATATAACTCTTGGCAGCAAATGTTTATTTTTTTAAAGAAATGTGTAATGCGTCTGGAATTCATTGAGTCTATATCTGCCGTGATGCTATACGCAACGTATTAAACATTTCTTTAAAAAAATAAACATTTGCTGCCAAGAGTAATATTACAATTACCATAATTTTAGTCATAGCTAGGGGGGAAAGCATCTTTTAGCAGCTCTACGTAGCTGTAAAATTTATAATTTATGTTTGAAGTACGTTCTACGAGCGTACTTAGTAGTATGAGCGGCTATCGACGGAGGCTATAGCTCCGACATCCCCTTAATAAATAACGAACAGACGATCGATCGCTCTCTCTCTCTCTCTCTCTCTCTCTCTCTCTCTCTCTCTCTCTCTCTCTCTCTCTCTCTCTCCCTCTCTCTCTCTCTCTATCTCTCTCTGACCAGTTAGTCATCACAGGCGATTTTAATGTTAACATGTGTACTAAAGATGGGGCGTCCGCCATGTTGGATTCTTACTTAAATTCATTAAACCTTTTCCTCATTCGATCTGACCCTACTCATCATACGCACTCATCTCATACATGGTTAGATCTATTTATTACACGTAATCCTCCGCCAGCTTACGCTTATTCTAAGTCGTCAGTTCCCTTTGCAGCAGGACATGACTTTATTGTTCTTAATTTGGAGTTTACCAAACCATTGCCGGCTGTGAAGAGGATCTACTCGCGGAACCTGGTACAGATTGATCCACCGGAGGCTGCCGCCCTTTTCACCAATACACTTTGTCATCTTTCATCTATTCCTAGTACTTCCACTGTATTGTCCACGTCATCAACTTCTCATCCTTCATCGACGTCGTCTGGCCGTTCCCCTCCTTATTATTTTTCTTTGCAGGATTCGCAAATACCATCATCTCCATCCTTTACTCCCATCAGCACTCTACTTTCAAACCTCGTCACTGCCATCCTTCATACTATTGATTCTCTCGCTCCTGCTAAGCTCATCACCATTAAAAACGTCAACAAATCCTGGATTACGCCACTCATTAAACAAAGAATTAAGTCTCGCAATATGGCGTTTAAGAGATTCTTGACCACTGGCCTGAGCTCGGACTATCAATGCTACAAGGAACTGCGTAATCTTGTTAGAAATAACATAGATTCCAGTAAATTTCTGCACTTTAATAATAAGATAGAATCTGCATCTAACTCGTCTGGCTTGTGGAAAGAGCTCAGGAACATGGGTCTCACGTCTAAATCATCTCAATCACCTCTCAACATTTTTTCACTTGATCAGCTCAATATCCATTATGCATCTGTTTCTTATTCACCCCTTCCTTTCTCATTTGATCAACTTCAGTCCCTCATCTCGTCACCAGACATCCTGCCCTTGTCCTATCCGTCAATTTCATTCAACTTCGTCCCTATCACCTCACAGAAAGTACTTTCTATTATTTCCAGGGCCACCTCCAAGGCTACAGGACATGATGGTATTTCGGTTCCGATGCTGAAACTTTTAGCTACACAATTGGCGCCTTGTTTGGCCGACCTATTTAATTTATCCCTCTCTACCGGAATCTTCCCTAAGCCTTGGTCTAGGTCTCTTCTTTTCCCGTTAGCAAAGTCGAGCAAGGTAATCTCGCCGTCTGACACTAGGCCCATCGCAAAGCTCTGTGAAGTCTCTAAAATTCTTGAAAAGATAGTTCACGAACAATTTACAGAGTACCTTAACTGCAATAATTTAATTATTGAGAGACAAGCAGGCTTCCGCCGGGGGCATAGTACTCAGACGGCTTTAATCGGGGTCCTGGATGATATTAGGAGGGCCATAGACAAGCGTAAGATCACCATTCTTGTTTTGTTCGACTTTTCAAAAGCCTTTGATTCGGTACCGCATGACTTGCTGATTCTCAAGTTACGCTCCCTGGGGTGCTCGGATACGGTTATCACCTGGTTCTACCACTATCTGGTAGGTCGCTCCCAAGCGGTAGTGGATGAGCTGGGGAGGACCTCGGCCTGGCTCGACACGTCTAGGGGGGTTCCTCAGGGCAGTGTCCTGGGTCCATTGTTATTCTCTATTTTTATAAATGATCTTCCACGTGTTTTAAGTCATTCAGACTACATGATCTTCGCAGATGACACCCAGATCTATCACTCGTTTTACCCAACCGAACTCGATCAGGGTGTACAGAGAATTTCGGAGGATGCAAATGCGGTTAACGACTGGGCGAGGTCGAATGGACTGAATTTAAATGTGGGGAAAACGAAGGTGATGATCTTGGGTAGTCAGGCTTATATTTCGCGCATTGGCTTGGACACTGCCCCGAGGGTTACAATAGGGAATAGCTTTCTTGATTATGAGACGGAAGTCAAGTCTTTAGGCGTTTGGATTTCGCCTACCCTGGATTGGTCTCGCCAGGTCGCGTCAGTGTCACAAAGGGTTCACGGAGTTCTTCACTCCTTAAGATTTTTTAAGCGAGCGCTCTCACGTCGAAACAGGAAGAGGCTGGTCGAGGCTTTAATCTTCCCGCATTTTGATTACGCATGTGCGGTTTTTCATGACCTGGATGCTACCAGAAACTTAAAGCTGCAAAGGCTACTAAATGCGTGTGTCCGTTTTGTTTGGGGAGGGATTCCGTGGCGGGAGCATGTTACGCCTTACCGTCTTAAACTGGGGTGGCTGTCGGTCGAGCTTAGGCGATCCTACTTCATTGCCACTTCCGCTTATAACATCATCTCTCATAATTCCCCCTCTTACATAGCTCGCCATTTCACCATTCGAGACGCTTCCTTTCCTTCCCGCTCTTCCTCACGTCTCCCACCTTCGTCCCTTTTTTATCCTCCCCCTAGAACGAAAGCCCTAAACAACTCCTTTATCATCACTGCCTCTCGCCTCATCAATCACCTTCCGTTCACCAATTTCGACCCTCTCCTCTTCAGCTCATTTAAATCATCCTTATCATTATACCTTTCTGAGCTCGACCGACAGGCTTGGGAGGGGAGGGTTAGGCGTGAGGGGTTAAGCTGCCCTTCCCTGCCGGAGGTTTAACTCTTAACTATTTATTGTTAATTTATTATTTGTTGCGTTTTTTTTTGTATCAATTTGTGAAGTATTAATTTATTGCGTGTACAGTACCATTGCGTTTTATAATATAAGTTGATTATTCTGTTATCTTATCATAATTTGATTATTCTCGTAATTATGACATCATAATTTGATTACTCTGTTTTTCTTTTTGGCGCTGCGTATTTTTATTTTTGTTACGTTTTTATTGTTATTTTTACTACCGTTATTTATTTTATTGTTATATTTTATTTTTGTATATATTTTTATTTACATTCATATTCATATTCTTATTTTTATTTTTATATTTATTGTTGTATGATTTTATTATTGTTATCATTAATGTGCGCAGTCATTCTAAAGTGTATACGGGGTCTTACCCCTCAATACCCAATAAATAAATCAAATCAAATCAAATCTCTCTCTCTCTTTTTCTCGCTCTCGTTGCAATATAAGCCAAGTGTCCCGGTCGGCTGTGCACCGAACAGGTCAATTTCCGATGGGGAAACGCACATTGGGAATGCAGGATTGGCCTGCAGTTAAAATATACACACGCTCATAACGACTAAACAAGCACAGGCGATACTAAACACAGGACGCGGGGAACAACACCTATCACGTGTCAAAACAGCTATATCATTTTAGTCTGTCTTTTCGGGTACGAGCGCGTATCTTTCAATTGGTACCCCTTATACCATAAAAGGATGCATATATTACTGGTTTCATAAAAAAATTTTAGATCAAAATATTTTTTAATCGAAAAAGTTGCATATTTCTGCAAAAAATTGTTAATAATTTTTCAAACATTAATGTTAGAAAAATTCCGACACCATATTCTCAATTTTTTAAATATAAATAATATGGGGATAAATCTGAATGAAAAGTCAGTAAAAATTTAGGACATTTGGGCCTGAATGGGTTAATTGATATATCCGGAAATAGGAGCAAAAGGTTCTCATATCATGAGAAAATTATCATAAAAATTTCAATCCAATCCACTTCTTTGGATGACAAATATATATATATATATATATATATATATATATATGGGAGATTCCATGTGAAGTGATCCAGTTAAAAAATAGAATTTTGTTTTAATGTATGGAATCAGTAAAAAACTACTTGAATAGAGTGTAACTAAATTTTTAGACCTGAATTTCAATTAGTACCAGAGTTGTAGCCAATCAAAAAATCGAATTTTTTGAAAAAATTGACTTTTTGGCCATGTTTATCACTTAATAACTCAAAATCTAACAATTTTTTCTTATATACATTAAATTTGAAAAAGTTTATTAATTTCAAGAAGAATCAGTTGAAATATTTCATTTATTTTATTTCAAAACTTTGAATATAGTTATAATCAATAAAAACCTTTATAGTAAAAAAAAAGGGTTGTACGATCAAAAATATTTTATCCATCCAAGAATCTAATTCATCGATGATTAATTATCTTCAAAATGGTGCAAAGTTTGAGTGCGGCAGAGCATTTCAGACAAAGTTATGGTGTTTTTAGGCAAATTTCTTAAAAAAAGAGAGCAAATGTATTTTATGAAAAAAACAGACTAACCGTATACTTGCATTCAAACAATATGGCACTATTATTCCTCAATATTACTAAAATATACTATTTATTGTTAGTCACAGATACATTCTAATCTCTAAGTTGCTTACAAACACAAAACAGTAGGTATAAGCAGTTATACCTGTTATATAATTGGATAAATACCTGAAACTTTTTATAATTCCAATAAATCCAATTATATAACAGGTATAACTAAAAGTATCAGACTTAAATAACAACTAAATAAAAGTATCAGTTACTAACAATAAATAGTATATTTTAGTAATATTGAGGAATAATAGTGCCATATTGTTTGAATGCAAGTATACGGTTACTCTGTTTTTTTCATAAAATGCATTTGCTCTCCTTTTTTAAGAAATTTGCCTAAAAGCACCATAACTTTGTCTGAAATGCTCTGCCGCACTCAAACTTTGCACCATTTTGAAGGTAATTAATCATCGATGAATTAGATTCTTGGATGGATAAAATATTTTTGATCGTACAACCCTTTTTTTTACTATAAAGGTTTTTATTGATTATAACTATATTCAAAGTTTTAAAATAAAATAAATGAAATATTTCAACTGATTCTTCTTGAAATTAATAAACTTTTTCAAATTTAATGTATATAAGAAAAAATTGTTAGATTTTGAGTTATTAAGTAATAAACATGGCCAAAAAGTCAATTTTTTCAAAAAATTCGATTTTTTGATTGGCTACAACTCTGGTACTAATTGAAATTCAGGTCTAAAAATTTAGTTACACTCTATTCAAGTAGTTTTTTACTGAGTCCATACATTAAAACAAAATTCTATTTTTTAACTGGATCACTTCACATGGAATCTCCCATATATATATATATATATATTTATCACTCCCGTATAACAGTCGTGCCAAAAAATATATTGATAAAGAAAATATTATATAATAAATACTTAGATATACTTACCAGCAAATACTTGGTAGAATTGTGATAGATAAGTGAGAATAGAAAGCCTATCGGGTACAGTACAAGAAGCCATATCTTCAGCATCAAGTAGAGCTGGAATACCTAGATGTTGCTCAGCTGTTCTAAATGCTAGCTCATTATTTCTATAAATATCGTTTTTATTTAAGCTGTTAAAGTCACTGTAATAATATTATATAATTATTCTAAATGGCTATTTTATAAAACATTG
The DNA here is from genome assembly GCA_026168455.1 of Theocolax elegans. Taxonomy (NCBI): domain Eukaryota; kingdom Metazoa; phylum Arthropoda; class Insecta; order Hymenoptera; family Cerocephalidae; genus Theocolax; species Theocolax elegans. Next base: position 37,628,903 of record CM047428.1, read on the forward strand.
GATATAATAGAACATTTACAATTCATTGTTACAAAGTGTGGACAGAAATGTGTAAAAAATGTGTAATATATATATATATATATCACTGAGATATACTTTGTACGATAATAGTATATGTTAGTAGTATATGTTTCTTTGTTTGTAAATATGCATAATTAACCTTTAAACAGAAGGAAAAACTCGGTTTAAATGAAGTGTTGTAACAGATTTGCTATTTTTAATAATAAATAAAATAAAATAATAACAACAATTTCAACTTTTAAACAAATAGTCTCAAAACGCGATCAGCCACTCAGTAAGAATACGGATAGAAGTAATCATATAGGCGGAGGCAGCGGTATTCTTTACTTAGCGAACACGAAAGGGAAGGGATAAATCAAATAAGCAATGACGCAATATTAAATTAAACAAAATAAGAGTAATATATTGTCAAATAAAGTATAAATGCGTGCCGCTGCTAGCACTTACAGTGCGTGAACCGCGTCAAAAAATGAAATGACCAGACGGAGTCTGCGTAGTCACTTCTCTCCTAGGCTTCCTGCGCTGCGTAGTCGCTGAGAAAAAACCACGGGTCCACTGGGTCACCAACACAGCACCAGGATCACAAAAGACACGAGGCGGTAAATTAATAAATTCCAGAATCTAACCATACGCGGACAAAGACCGAAGTTTTAGTCTCTCTCAGGTTGAGATAAGTTTAAGTGCTCTCGTACTTACAAACCGAAAACTCTCTCTCTCCCTACTTTTACCTTTACGAAGGTCCGCGAGAATCGTCGAGAATCGTCGAACGCCAACCTGTAACAGCTGTAAATATTAATACATAGGCTAGACAGAGAGAGAGAGAATATAACAAGTAATACAATATAATTAAATATTATATTAATTCGTTATAGTGTTGATTTGTACTACACATAAGAACTACCCGATTTTACAGGTGTTCGATACATTGACCATCCCCGCCCTGAATGCTATGGCCAATGTAAAATTGATTCAATCTTGCTATGTAAATATAGTATGGCCAAAGGCCACCGGGTACTGATCCTTTATTAGTCGCCTTTTAATATCAAAGTTACCGACCTCGATTGTATTATACAGGCTGTTTCTAACTTATCAATACCTTGCCTTGTCCGAAATTACTCACCTTTCGGTGTGAGTCTTATTGGAGAAATAAAAACTCCTTTACCAGATCATCTTGGTCGCAATGTTCTTTTTTTGACATGTTACAATGTATCAGTTCACAAAAAGAGACTGCATCGGGCTTTCCCAGAATTGCATTTTTAGTAATTTTTCATTTTTTATTATCTAGTAATGAACAACAAAAAATATAACTTTGATGTATAGTAAACAATGACGCTTGTATTCACAAATGAAAAAATTATAAAAAAATAATTTCTTGATAGGAAAAATATTAACTAAAAGGAAAGAGAGCATTAAATTTTTTTGTATTTTATTACATTCGAAAAATCATACCTTTTTTTAAATTTTGATAGGCCAATTTTCCCGACAGCATTTGAAAGAAGGTACGCGGAGAAAAAAATATTAATATATTAATCTATATTAATATTTATATATTATCTATAGATACTAGAAAGTTACTAAATATTAATATATTATCTATAGATACTAGAAAGTTAGTAATGGTTACTAGATTTTATATTAAATTCAATACATCGGCTACACTTTTGACTAATAAGGTATAAGATTTTGTACTGAGGATTAAAAAGTTGCGTAATCTTAAAAAAATTATTTTGTCTCCTATCGACTGTGACAGTGTATAAGATGTTTTATACTCAGTCGAAAGAAAACCTTATAGTATTTTATTTAACATATCCAGTACGTTAAAATAATAGAAAAATCTCTGTAAACAATTAAATAGCTAAGAAAAAGTATTTAATTATTATCGTGTACATTATTATTAGTGAATAGTAAAACCAAGTATACGGCTGCGAAAAGATACGACGAATACCAACGAACAGTCAGATCCCAACGACCTAAGTTTATTTTTATAATTATATACATATATATTTGGTTATATAGCGCCTAAGTGCTTTATATTCAGTACTACATATTTATTCAATACTGTATATTTAAATTCACCACGTAAAAGATTTTTACTGACAAGGGGAGTATTTGACCTCCGGGGAACGGATCTTATTCTAACTTTGGTATCTCTTTTATAATATAAAAATATGAAGTAAGCCAAGTTATCTCTTGCCAATGACCACTTTCACGAGAGTCATTCGACATCTAATAATAATATCAGTAAAAATTACTTCCAATTTGATCGCTTACAACTCAGAAACAAATAGAGATAAGCACTCAAACTAAAAACCAGAAGAATGTTGTAATTTTTTCAAAGCTATAATTTATTTTACAAATTTTAAATTTTTTTCGTTCTTTCGATTTTCGGGGACATAAATATACGGCTTCATTTGAATTTTTAAATTAACCTCTGAATGTCCTTAAATGTAACGGGCAAGGTAATGGCCATGGTCACTGTTGGATTGCAATTTCCAAACTCTACAACTTTCGTGTGAAATTTTGTATTTAAGCAGTATTTTCGAAAATAGAGAGGGAGCTCCAAACTTTTCAAAAACCATCTTTTTTTTTTATTTTTAAGCTTACCAAGAACCCGAGGAGGGTTCATACAGCTATCAAAAACCATCTATAAAGAAATTTGAAACATTAATCTTCCATATCCTCAACAACCTAGAAACCAATAATTTAATTTTTTTGCATAGCCTCATAAGCTAGAAATACGACAAAATTATACTTTTTATACCGATAAGAATTACACAGCAGAATCAATAGAAGAAGTTTGTCTTTCATATAAGCACGCCATAAGTTTTCTAAATTATTATATACAGCAAAATATTTCTTAATATCCCGCGTAAAAATATAAACTATTGCCACAATCTAAGTGCTCTTATTCGTTGTGTACGTTTACAACCAATTCCTTTCGCATACCGCGGGGTACTACTAATAACCGTTCGTCCTTTAACACGCGAAATAATTTATCATTAATTACTACATAATCTTCGTTTTCCTAATTACCCGATTCTACTCTATTTTTTATTTCTTGCAGCTCTTGGTCGGATTTCTGAGCTAAGGCTATTAGATCAGTCATTCTATCTTCGGTAATCGTACAAATATCAAATTTTCTACTGAGCGCGTCTAGATGCTGCATCTGAATTCCCTTCCGGTGTCGGATAATATAATCGAATTCTTGGAGTTGCAAACTCCAACGATAGATTTTCGCGTTCACTATTTTTTTTGCCAGCGTTTGCTTAAGCGCAATACAATCGGTGACTATGGTGAATGGTTTCCCCATTAGATAGACTCGAAAACGATCTAACGCTCTAACGATAGCTAATGTTTCTAATTCAAAACTGTGATAATTACGCTCCGCGTTGGTGGTCTTGGCGCTGAAATAAAACACAGGATGGAAGTCTCCATCTTTCTGTCGCTTCAGTAATACAGCCCCGTATCCTCGTGAACTGGCGTCGGTATGTAATTCCATCTCCTTGTCAAAATCAAATATTTTTAGTACAGGCTCCGTTGTTAACAATTTTTTTAGTTTGTTAATCGTGTCAATATGATCGTTTTTTATCTCAAATTCAGTACTCTTTCACAATAGATCGGTTAAAGGTAATGCCATCTTAGCATATCGGGGAACGAATATCCGTAAGTGTCCGGTAAGACCTAAAAACCCTCTCAGTTTTCGCGGATTTTGAGGTATCGGAAACGTCTCTACCGCTAATGATTTTAAACTATCCGGTCGAACCTCATTAAATTTAAGTCTATAACCTAAGTAATCAAGTTCCGTTACTACGAAGGAGCACTTATCCAACCGTGGCTCTAAGCCGTATTTCCGCATAATATTTGTAACATCTTCTATAATTTTTAAATTTTCGTCAACCGACTCCGTCGCTATTAAAAAATCGTCGTAAAATACAAAAATTTTCTTGTCAAATATTAAATCGCGAAAAAGATACATAATGAACTCGGCGAATACTAGAGATGAATTCCTTAAACCGAAAGGAGTTACCCTAAACTTATATAGGCCGCTCGAAACTATAAATGCGGTGTACTTTATAGAATCCAGATGCACGAAGACGTGGAAGAACGCGTCCTTGAGATCAATTCTTGTAAAAAATTTTAATTCACTAGGTCGTCTATTCAAGGGATTTGTCTATTCATCGGGACGGTGACCTTATTGAGCTCCCGATAATCAACGCATAAGCGGTATTCTCCTCCCTTCTTCTTCGCCAAAGTTAGTGGACTGGCGTACTCCGAATCACTGCGTCGTATGTAGTCTTTGCTGAGCCATTCTGCAATAATTGTTTCGATAACCCGTTCTTTATGGATTCCAAATCGTCTTGGTTGTGATCCTATTAGTTTTTCACGTCGTACTTCAATCTGCAATTGAATGGGACAATTATAAGATTCATGATTATTTGCACAGGATGCTATTGCATGATCGATTCGTTTATTTTGCTCAATCGATAGGTTAGGATTGACATCCAACTGCAGTCCTCCGAGATCCAGCCCAATATTTATAACAGCGTGAATGAAGTCAGAGTGACACGATTACCTTCTTTCCTCCAAGATATCGAATTCAGAAAGGCTCGTCCCAATAAGACATCCGTCGCCATCGAACCATCGGGGACAACTGAAGCCGTGATCCGGTAAGCTTTTCCATCGATGTGATCCTCTGACTGCAAGTTACCACGCTGTTGCCGAAACCGCGCAGAGTTATGAAGTAAATATTTTCCTTAATTAGATTTAAAGGGCTACCTGAGTCAAGTAATGCAGCGAGCTCGATGCCTTCGATATCGATTCTCTTACAATTCACATTATCATCGGCTATAATCGGTCTATCGATCTGCATAATATTTTGACTCGTTTTGTCCTTCTTGGCGATTCCCAAATTTTCCGCTGTACATAGACGAGCTATATGTCCCGGCAAGTTACATTTAAAGCATATCAAACTACGACCGTTATCGAAGGTCTTAGTTTGTTTTCGTTTGGAGTTCGTGTTTATTTCGGTCTTATCGTGATATGCCTGTTGTCCGCTCTTATTATTATCAACAACGCGTCGATCGCCTTTCGCGGCATCTTTCCGTCTTTCACCATGACGGCCGCCATTTCCCGAAAATTCGCCCAACGAATTAGAAATTCCCTTCATGGCTTTAAGCAAACACTCGAGTGTTCCGTGCTGACCCGATGCCAAGTGCACGCGTATAGTGAAATTTTCTAAACCTCTAATAATGTGGGCAATACTTTCCACATCCGTCAATTCGGCTTTCCTGACTAGACTGAGTTTCTCCACAGCTTAGTCCTCCAAACGCTCCTCACGCCTCCGCATCTTTTCTTCCGACCACGGCAAACTCTACAGGTCCTCTTGTGTTTCAAACCATTGTTTGACCTTACCCGTGAATTTATTGGTTGCAAGCATCTTCACGACGTCGTCCGATAAATCGTATGCAGCACGTGCTAATTCTATCTTCCGCAGCCACGACTCCAAATTCATGGTTACGCTCTCACTATAATCGTATGGAGGCATTTGTGCCGCGATCTCACTGTATGGCGGTCTTTTTCGAGTCTTTTCCTCGGGAGAATTTTGAACTTGCGGTAAATTCCTCAATCGTGCATTTTTTCTGTCTCGTACTTCCAGTAATTACATCAACTGCGTCAATTGAGACATGATGGCTTCCAATGTGTTTTTGAATTTCCGCCTCTCTTCATTTTGAATCGATACGAGCTTTTCAAGATTCCTAGTATATTGATCGTTCGCCATCTTAATCATGTATTCTATGACTGTACTAGAGTCTTTCCTTGGGGCAGTATCACCGCATCAATCCACAGTATTTCCTGCCCCGGAAGCCCTCGTCATCTAAGCTTCACAGTTGGTCGGTTTCCCTTGTCGGCGATGGTGCCTAAAGCTTCCCCGATGTGTTCGAAAAGTGAAACTCTCTGAGAGCCTCCTATGGCATCGATCAACCCCGATGAGAGGCCACTAGTTAGTGTACCGAAACTCCTTACGATGGCCCGCCGCCTTTCGACGGTTAGCCTAGAGCCGTAATCCCCGGTAGGGATGCGGCGGTGTTTAGCTCCCCGCCGTCTTCCGCTTTCGAACATAAGCGGCATCCGGGTCAACCATGCTTTATCCGCCAACCCTGCTTACAACCACATGCCACGCAGAGTCCAACCCTCCTGGGACACGCCGACGTTTTACTTTGACACAGAGTTACGTCAACGTGGGGCTCGTACCCAGTCCCCGCATACCAGAGTAAAGTCATCCTGGTCCAACTGTCGACATGCCGAAACACATCTTCCTATTAGTCCCCAGATCGCCGGGGAGGTTGTGCGGTAAGTGGCCTAACGTTCGAATGAATGCAATTTGTAGGAGAAATTCCTTTGCATCCCGTGATGTCTCTGAACCCTCTGTTCTCGGCGTTCACACGAGGCCGTTCAAAGTCAAGGGTTCTGACAGTTCCCTTAATCGGGTTCAAACAGGCGATCCCGGCTTTGGGGATGCCTTTCAAGCTCGATGTACAGACTGGAGATCCTGGTGAGACAGTCTAACCAGCTTCACTGTACACGGCTTCACACTGGATTGCCAGGGAAGTGGCCTCTTTCTAGAAACACTTATACTTTCCCTTTCATTCCAATTTGGTGTTAGTGGAGTAACGTCGCAATCATCGCTGTCACCGTCCTCGGAGTTCCGATCTGAGGGGATAACGAATTCTTGGGCGAATTTGTGAAACGCCTGATAGATCTCTATGCGGTCAACCAACACTGAAGGGTCACATGGCCACGAGTGGCCATACCTGTGAACCTCATCGATGAGTGGTTGTCTGCTCTTAGCTACACGGGGACAGTCAAAGAGTATATGGTTAGAAGTTTGCTCGAGACCACAGTTACATCTCGAGTCTTCGCTTTTCCCAAAACGGTACAGGTAAGACTTAAAAGACCCGTGTCCCGTGAGGAACTGCGATGTGTAGTGGTTCGGCCGTAACCAACTCTTTCTAGTCCTGTCATGTACAGAGCGGATGAACTTGCGCGTGGTCGACCCCTTTTCTGTAGAATCCCATCTCTTTTGCCACTCGTTCAAAAGTTCATATGAACTTTTCTTTTGGCTTCAGAGATGTCACTTTTCAAAGTTCTACTCTCGGGGTCTATTTCGATACGCACGTCGTTCACGAGGACGGATCTGCTCCACCTGATGTGGTAATGAGCTACTCTTTCCTTCAACACTAGGTCGATGGGCAGGGCAGCAGAGATCACCTGAAGTGCCTAATGGGATACGGTGTTGTACGCTTTCGAAAGCCAGATCAGAGTCCGCCTTTGCAAAGATGCAAGCTTTTTCTTACCGGCAGTATCCACACCGTTCCACCACCCAGCAGCTGCATACGCAACTATGGGGTAAATAGGCACTTGTACACTAGGCTGAGGGATCTATTTTTCATCACCCAATTCGAGCCAGAGATCTGTGTTAGGCGACCAAGAAGGTCGTACCACTTAGATTCGATGATTTGGATGTGCTTCGTCACTCCGAACCGTTCCTGAAAGGTTACACCAACGTACTTCATATCCTTAAGCATTTTGATCGTTTGCCCCTTCAGCTGGATCTTTGGGGGTTTACGAGCATCGAGTCGTCCTTTCAATAGTATCATTCCCGATTTCGGGATCGATATGTCCAGTTTATGTTGTTCGCACCAGGTTTCGACAATATTCATCATTCTTTGTCCCGGTCTTGGAGCTTCGTTCGGGTTTCGCCTTCGACTAAGGTGATTATGTCGTCAGCGTACGCTATTGCGTTAAACCCGTTACTATGAAGCTCCCTGAGTAAGGTGTCATAATCGAGATTCCATCCGATTGGGCCGAAAATCAATCCCTGGGGTCATCCTTTGCTTGCCTTCTTTCTGGCCTCTTCGAAGTCTGGTTTAATGCAGACTTCCCTGTCCTGAAGGTAATTGGATAGCAAATTGAACAGACTTGCAGGGCACCTTCGACTCTTGAGCTTACTAAGGAGGCTCGAAAAAGCTTTACAACAATTCATGTTCGGCTTGCAACATCCATTAGACCATCAGGTACGCAGCGAGCGCCCCGAAACGCTTAGCGCAGAAATAAGAGCCGCCGAAGATTTCGAGTCTATTCAAGCGGCTCGCCGCGCCAACGCGCATCAACACCAATCGGGAAACGTATCGTACCAGTCAGCAAACCCGGGCCCAAGGAACCCAATACCAGCTGCCGAGTCTGCAACTATCTTAAAAATATTATCAGAAACACTACAAGGTAAAAAGTGTAATTATTGCGCCGCAACCACCCACGAGGAGCAGGATTGCAGAAAAAAGAAAATAGAGACTCTCTTTTGCGATTACTGTAAAAGACCGAGCCATGTATATACCGAATGCATAAACCTTAAGAGAGACCTGCAGAGTAATAGAGTAGGGGCTAATATCGCGAGCAACGGGAACAATAATCGAGACCTAGGGTATGCAAACCAACAAAACAGAGTTCGATTTAGCGACTACCGTAACCAGAGAAATTACCCGCAGCAGCAACGTTATAGGAGAGAAATTGACCGCGGCCCAACGAATTACCAACATCGAGACCAATAAATACGACGCGACGGAGATCGCAAAAACTACAATTACAACGAAAATTACAAAAAATTCAGTAACGATAATCGCCAATATTCACGCAATAAGCCAATAGGTCAACGAGACAGAGAATATACGCGAGACGCGTACACCGATCCGCGCTGCGTCGATAATGAATATTATTATAACCGCGGAACAACCCAAGGGCAGAGACATTCTACGAGCGGCGATTTAAACTCGCAGGATGCTCGGCGCTACCCTCAGGCACCGAGCACGTAAGCGTGGGTATAGCCACGCCTACGTCGCACACAATAATAGCCAACATTCATTTTTTAAAAACGGGACGGCAACCTCCCATTGTGGTTCTAGAAAGTAAAAATACAACAATAAAAAATATAAGATTTTTCGCCAACACTGACCCTGATATTTCCGTGATTAAACAAGGGCTTTTAAGACCCGAAACATTTATTAATAGGAGTCAGGTTATCGAAGTAAGAGGCGTAACGCCAGGTTCATCATATACGCTAGGTAAAGCATTATTGAATTTAAACGGTATCACATGCAATGTACATGTTGTATCAGACGATTTCCCCATAAGCTCAAACGGGTTGCTGTGATGGGATGTAATAAGTGAATTTTCCGGCGTGATAGACGCCATCGCGATGAATATACAATTAGGGACCTGGTAATACCCTTCGAAGTAAGCGAAACCATTGAGATTCCTCCACGAATGCGAAGAGTAATAAGCGCACCTGTACTTAACACGGAATTTAAAATAGGTTGAGTACCACTGACCTTCATAAAAGACGGATTATTATTTGGAAACTTCGTAGCAGAAAACCACAATGGCAGCGTATTTGCTGAGTGCATTAACCTAACGTCCGAATCTATACATATTCCCGTACCCATAGTAAAACTGCATGAATGTGAAGCTGTTAAATATTGGACGACTGAAAATGCCGCCGAGGATGGCCCAAGAAAGCGATCGAATATCGCAAGGCGCGTGCATAAGACGCCTAGTAAGCGAAAACCGCGACACTCACACCGAAGTACGCGATTTAAACGAAATATTATTATGCGATGATTGGAAAAGAGCAAAACGAGTAGATAAAATAATGCAATTAGCCGACTTAGAAGGCTGCAATCGAGAAGAAATGGAACACATAAGAGAAATCATAAACGAATTTCCCACAGCATTCGGCCTCGAAGGAGAACCGCTCCCGGCCACTCACTTGGTAACGCATAAAATACAGCTCACTACCAATAAACCGATAAAAGCAACAAGATACAAAAACCCACCCGCACTAAGAGAACAAATGGAATTAGAAATACAAAAATTGATTGATCAAGACGTTGTTGAACCGTCCACCGCGGACTACTCATCGCCTACATGAATCGTCCCGAAGAAACCGGACGCGCAAGGAAATAAAAAATGGAGATTTGTTACGGCTTTTAGGCAGCTAAACGAAGCAACAGTAGGTAGCTGCCACCCACTGCCGTTTACAAGCGACATTCTAGAGAGCCTCGCAGCAGCCAATTTTATAACATGTCATGGATTTAAAAAGCGGATACTACCAGATAGATATGGACCCCGACTCAGCAGGTTACACCGCGTTTTCAGCACCGCTCGGGAACCACGCACAACAGCAATTACAATATAAACGCATGGCCATGGGGCTACGCGACGCTACGGCAACTTTTTCAAGGGCAATGTCGCTAGCTTTAGCAGGTCTTCAAGGAAGAGAAGTACAGGTATATTTAGACGATCTAATGGTATACGCTCAAACACGGGAAGAACACGGAAAACGATTGAAACGAGTACTCAAACGCTTAGTAGACGCAAACCTCACTATAGAACCAAAGAAATGTCAATTTCTTAAAAATGAGACTAGCGTACTCGGTCACATATTAGGGCGAGGAAGTATCAAAACCGACCCAAAGAAATTGGTCGCAGTCCGAAACTACCCGACACCAACCAACGCCAAGAAGGTAAAACAATGACTGGGCTTCGTAGGATACTATAGACGGTTTATAAAAAACTTTGCAAATGTAGCTTAACCGCTCTCTAAGCTCCTACGTAAAGACGAGCCATTTCTTTGGGGAAAGGAACAGGAGGAATCTTTTAATATGTTAAAGGATTCACTCTGCAGCGAACCAGTTGTTATCACCCCCGATCTCGATAAACCATTCATAGTGACTACCGACGCGTCCGATTACGCAATCGGTGCGATTCTCAGCCAAGGTGAGGTTGGAAAGGATCGCCCGTGCGCATATGCGTCTAGGTGCCTCCATGGCAGCGAATTAAGGTACTCTACTTACGATAAGGAATTACTAGCAGTAGTTTTCGCGAAATACCAGTTTTCCCATTATCTATACTCGAAAGCCTTTACCTTGATTACCGACCACGAACCGCTAAAGCATTTCCATACAACGAAGAAACCGGATCCCAGGTTCAATAGACTGAAAGCCTCGCTTCAAAACTACCGCTTCACTGTCATATACCGACCAGACGAGAAAAACTGCAACGCCGAAGCATTGTCTCGAAATCCGATCGTCGCAATAAACGAAATAAACCCGGAAGTCCCGCGAGCACAGTTGTATGAATTGGCAGAGACACAGGATCCTGTAACCAATTCAACAATCAATTTTAAGGAACCAGTAGAGATCTTGAAACTAGAATTACGTTCACAACGTCCCAAACGAACCAGATCCAACACGGACAGTTCAGACAGCGACCATAAACAAGCAAAACGACTGCCGGAAGATTCGCTGACGTATTATAAAGGCGAAACGCTAGCCGTAAGAAACTTCAAAGGAGGATTCTATTTATGCATAGCATTGTAAAACGCTCACCACGACGATAGCAGACTACGCATACAGTGGCTTACTCAAGCGCCACGTAAAACTAGCATTTACACCGTGGATTACAAACATACGTGCCCTTTCGACAGCATTCTCACCAACGTCAAACTAAAACTCAAAGCGAACGGAACCTACCGCCTCGGCTCGCGAGAAGGTGCAAGGATCGAAACCATATTGGCCGAATCACTGGCCCGAGAACCACATACTCAATGGTCATCAGAGGTCAAAAATAATCAGATCGAACCGATACTCAGTCAAGGGAGAACAGACGGAAAATTCGCATATCTGCGGAAAGAGAATAACCTACAAAAGGGCATACAAGCCACCAATACGCCTCAAATTAACGAGCAAACAACAGATCGCACCGAAGCGTCACAAACACAACTTTTTTGGGAAGATCAGGCTATCCCTAACAACCTAAAACCGATTGCTATTGTACGCGAAGACAAGGTTGCAACGTCAGACGTATCAAACGAGCAGTCCGACGCTCCCGAGATCACTAACACTGGTCACTCCGATAGTATTTCAAACACTTTGCATCAACTCTTAAACGGATTACACTCGCGATTTGTCGTAGACGTCGAAGAAAGTAAAATTGACGGATAAAAAAGCATGCGCATAAGTATCCGAAAAGTAAACAAGGAGCACAAAACTGTCGAATTAAAGGGGGAGCGCCCCAAATTCGCGCCCGTTCCAAAAATATACTACCAACTAAATCCGAGCGCGAAACTCGCAGACTCAACGATTCCTACCGACATAGGAGACGTCAGTATGCTGCCAATATCACATGAGGTCAGCTACCTTTCGGAAGATTCAGAAAACACACCCAGCAACGACCAAGCGCAATCTACAATTCAAAATTCTAGTCCCATACTCGATATGAATGGAGATATACCGAACGACATCCTTGGAGTTACACCCGAGGAAATCAATCGCACACCCAACAAATTGCTCGAGGAACCCATCAACACTCTAGAAAGGGCGATATCGGAAGAACCGGGACATCTTTACGACAAAAATTCGAGGAAGGACAATGACGTTCCAGAGCGCACTGTAATTGTGCCCACGCCCAGTCTTCACAGACACACCGACGAGGTGCCAAACAATTATAGTCTCGAACTACGTACGCATGAAATACATGACGATCACCCGGCCCTGCATTTATACGAGGAAAGAGCGGACTGCGCCACTCCGCACGCAAAACTAATGTTGTGCATCGACGTAATCAACGAGCCACCAGGGAACTGTCTGTTTAACTCTTTAATAAGGACTACCGACCTCGATTTAACTGCGCTCGAACTAAGACGCAAGCTATTGAACTCGCGTTCGCTACTACACTGCGGCAAACTCGCAGAAGCAACGCGCATTTTATCATCGAAAAACGAATATGGAACGATCGATTGCATACATATTTTCGCCAACGAATACCAATTGAACGCATCTATCCATTTCGAGATACCAGGCAGAACAATTTATTGTCATATCATATCAAACCCTGCAGGAAAATGCGTGCATTTACACCTTAGTGGAGTTCATTTCGCACCGTATGAATTAGTCGAAAACGACGATATGTCAATAGACTCTGACAAGTCGCAGTCGGACACAAGCGAGTCGAGCGACGAAAGCCCCGATCCTTCAGACGAAAGCTAAGGTTCCGAAAATGGAGAACTTGGTTCAGAAACCGATTTCGAACAATCGGACAGCATCGCAGATAACGAGCAAAACGATGACGCAATGAACCTCTCGGCTATCGACGAAACATCCAAGGGCCCAGAAACAAGTCACGGTATGGATGTCGACCAACAGCCGGAACTAAATATAAGCAACGATGACCGAAACGAAGCACCGGTCAACAGTAATCTTGCGCAACCTCCACCGTACAGTGATAAATTAATAAAATACCTAACGGTAAACGTGAGGCCACCGCCCGAAAAACCACCGTGGGCACCACCGGATGACGAAGAGCCTCCTCACTTTTCCACCTTAACAATTGTTAATCAACACCCATTTCGATTCAAGGAAAACTTAGTTTATCTAACAACATCCGACTGGTTTCTGAACACCGAAATACAGGAGGCCTTAACAGAGAGAGCGTACATAGATTTGGAACAATTCGAAGGGAAAACATTTACAGTCGGCGAAATCCACACATACAACATGAAGGTCATAACAATGATGTGCATATACATAAAGCATTATATCGACGAAAAGCCGCTCAGAGTCAACATAAGAAAATGCATAATTTTACTCAAAAATCTGTTAGTCGCCAAATCTATCAAAACAATAGCAGTTATTAGAGATCTCGCAGTACTATCAATCGGTGAATGGGCTTATTTCATAGAACAATTTAGTGGGATATGTAAAGGACTACCGATAATCAGAGTATTGTATACAAATAATTTACCTGTACCCCCGACCAAAGACAGATAGGCGGTCATCAAGGAATACCATGAAGGAACTCTCGGAGGACCGAGGTATAAACAAAACGTACGCAAAGGTAGCCAACGACTATTATAGGAGAAATATGCGCCCGGACATACGTCAGTTCGTCCTGAGATACTACTGAGATAGTACTGCAAAAGGAAGGGACTTTCGCGCACCAAGCAATAGATAACGACACCTAAACCTACCTCGCCGGAACTCCAAACCCGACACTTAGAACTTGGAGACGCTGACTCGCGGATTCGTGCAAAAAAAATATACGAATAAGCATAGCACGATAGAATAAACCCGCAACACATTATCAACGGCAAGGAATTCACCCGCAACATAATTAATACATTAGCAATAAAATAATTAATCCGTACACATTCAAGGTTCACAACCACCGTAGCAGCACCGACAGATAGGATACTTAGAGACATTCCCCACAACCCGGGACTGATAATAGAGAGCATTGCGCCCTTAGCCGTCTCTAATAGCAACTGGAAAATAATTCAGAAGACGGATCTACAATCATTCTTCTCGTACAATACCGAACTCCGCGAGGCATGGGCAAAATTAAACGGAAACTGCAGCGAAATTGCAGACCTCTGCGAACGAATCAGCGAAATGCGAAACCAGCTCGCAGAAAACGAGGCAGACACGAAACACATAATTAATTTGCTACGAGGTCATCATGCATCACGTGGAAAACGAGCAGTCTTACCGTTCATTGGCAAAATATCCAGGATCCTATTCGGCACCCTAGACGCGGACGCACTACAGGATATTCAAAACCTAATAGAAACCTCCACAAATGAAACGCACAAAGTCGCGTCCCTCCTGGCATCCCAAACGGAGGTAGTCGAATCACAACTCAACCTAACCAGCCGCAAACTATCCGAGATAAAAACGGCTTTGCAAACTCTCCACACCGAAAATTTAGCCATTCATAGAAGCGAACTAGCGCACGTCGCCGCAACCACTCTATCTGAACACATAGCAAAACACGCCCTGGATATCGAAATCGTAACCGACGCAATCCTGTTTGCGTCCCGAGGAACCATCCACCCCCGTTTCGTACCCCCCACTTGATAGAAAACATCTTACAAGCCGCCCGGCAAGCCTCACCCGACACCATATTCCCCCTAGAAGAAGCAAACTCAATTCTGCAATTATTCGACATAGCCGAAATAAAAATCGCCTTTATAAGGACCCACTTGATCTATATTATAAATATACCGCTCTTAAACCCTCAGAGATTCCAATTGTTTAAAGCCACCCCTTTACCTATGAAACGAACATTAGGAAACATCACGAGCATACACGTATACATTTACCCGGAGCACCAACTTTTCGCCGCAAACGAGAGAAGCAACACTTACGCGCCATTCAGGACCGATGCGGTTAATAACTGCAAAAAATTAAACACACTGCACATCTTTAAAAACAACGAACCTTTCCGGGACATTAAGGAACATTCGCCATGCGAAATCCGTCTAGCTACAGGTACCACAGCAAACAATTTAAACAATTGCGGGATAAAAATCATTAATCTCGTAGAAACCTTTTGGGCCCGCCTACACAGTCCTAACACATGGGCATACTCGACACTTCAAGAAGAACCCATATTCATAAAATGCAAAGACAGCGACTACGCTACAAGGGGCAGGGCTCCTCAAATTAACCGAGGGATGCACCGCGCACACCGCCAACACACGATTAACCTCCACCCACTCGGATTACACAATTCAATATACAGACGTGTTCTCGAAAAACGAGAGCACAAACATCAAACACTTTATAAACAATCTCATGCTTACTCGCAAAAACGCAGACTCCTTAAAAAAAATCCTAATAACCGAAAAACTAACCATCATATATTTCATAATATTCACACGTAAGACAAATAACTATAATACATAATTCATTATACAAGAAATAAATCGTATGTAACGCAAATACATACACATATAGATCATTAATACAAAAAGAAAAATGTATGACAAGGAGAAAGGCCTACGAAAACAAATGTAAAATGGCACGCGGCCATGCACCCACACACAAAAATACACACCATCCACAATACACACACAATTCGTATGCAAAAAATTTTTTCTCTATTCACACTCAACCGAACAACTACACCGACGACGAGGACGTCGCCGCCGCGGCTTCGGACGTGTAACGTACGATCCAAGATCATGTTGGATCTTCGTGTACCGCGCAATACTTCAATTATCACAGCAAAACCATCGCGCTGTCTCGCGCTGACCGCGCAACCGTCGCGGAAAGTTACTTGGATGCGATCCATCCAATAAACTATAGATACTTGTTGCTAGGCCAATATTGCAACCATAGCAATTTTGGCATTGTCCACGGAGTATCTACGGAAAAACCCCGAATCCACGCAGCAAGGAAACGCTGACTCCAGGAGCCTCCCACCACAGGCGGAACGCTTCTCGAGCATCCGATCCGCCGAATTCGTGGCAGAACAAAGCCATCGCCCAGACTAGATGGGCACAGAACAGATCCAACGCACAGACGAAGCGGTCGAACAGAGGAGATCCGTTGACGCACCACGATCGACGCACGAACAGACAAGCTCAAACACACACACACACACGCACACAGGGGCCTTTCTCCTAAATTAGGAAGAATAAAAGGCAGTAAAGGAACTTCATCTTTTTCATTCAACCCGATCCTCTAATCGTGCCTACCAGCTTTGGTTGGTGGCAAACAACGTTATACAATAAGGAAAATTTTATTTTGCATAATCTTCCGCAGTCAAATTATATGTAAACTTTAGAACATTTATTAAAGTTATACTTCATTAAATAATTGAAATTATCGTAACTTCTTTACTGTCAAGGAGAGTACTTAAACTCTGAGAATGCGAATTTGTTTAAAATTTAATAGTTTGTTTCGAGACAGACAAATAACAGAAATAGTATATTTCGTAACAAGGGCGTAAAAAGCTGCAACCGTGTCACACAAGGTTGGAACTTTGCAACGCACGTGTTACGAATATTTTTGGATACAGTATGCGGAAAATCGAATTTTAAAAAACGTGCGTTTGCGATTGTACGCATACGTGTATCGAAAAGTACATTTTTCTGCCCAATGGCCATTTTTTAAAACGATATAGACAATTTTTGGAAAATTTAAAAAAATATAGCATCATATTTAGTCGCTTGTAACTGTACAACAACTGAAGGTAAATTCACAAATTTATTCTTAATAAAAGTTTCTCAATTAGTTATAATTAAAAAATACTTTTGCTCCAAAACTTTGATTCGTAAAAGATACATTAGAAAGAAAATTTGAATGAAAATGAAGTTTAAAAATGGCGTACAAGATGCCACGCAATTTTAGGCTGAATTAAGTAGTAACATTTATGTTTGCTGTAACTTTGTAACTACTTAACGAATTCAAGCAAATTTAAACAAAAACATTGACAACGGATTTATTTCAAGCCATAATTTTACTTTAAATAAAAAATATTTCTTTCATGTTTAACTAATTGTGAATGTAATAATTAATGAAAAAAAAATAACATTTTCTTTTTTCTATGCTGATGATTCTCATGGCTCATTGCAGCAGTATCAGTTTCTTCTATAAGCGGCTGTTCGGCCTTTTTAGATGATTGATCCTACAAAATAATGAATATTATTACTTTTTTGTAAATAATTAGGCATATTATCAATAGACTGCGGAATTTTATTGTAAATAGCATTTTTAAAAATTCCTAAAACATGAATAAATAATTTAATACAAAATTTTATTTACAATTATTTTTTCTTATATTTTATAATCGTACAAAGGAAAGTTAGCTAAAGAAATAAATATTGTATGTTATGCAATAAAAAATATTTTATGTTGTACAATTTGCCGCAGCTTCATTGTATGTAAACTTCTGAATATTATTACTGCTTAATTAATATCGCATTTCATTAAGGTAAAATGATATCGCAGCTTCTTTACTAACAAGAGTACTTGAAATTCGGGAAAGGGATTTTGTTTAAACTTTGACAGTTGTTTCGATATGCACATTTTTTCTGCCTGACCATTTTTTAAAAAGTTATAGATTATTTTTGTAATATTTAAATGCTTATAACAGTACAACAACTGAAGATAAGTACTTACAGTCTTACTCATAATAAAAAGTTCAGTATAAGTAATCCAGCCTAAAATTGAGTGGAATCGTGTAGGCCATTTTTTGTCTTAATTTTGTCTTAATAATTCATATTTTCTTTCTGTTATAACTTTTATTGAAGTTAATATTTTTTTTAAAGTATAATTACTTTATTAAATTAAAAAATTAAAATGAATTATTAATTTGTAAAAAAAATATTGTCGATGAAACTCACGAAAGATTTACTTTAAACATTATTATCTCTTTATTCACCTGACAAATGGCTTCCTTGATATTATTCGAATCCTTTTAAGAAGGGCTTTGCGGACCTAGTTTATTTTTTTAATTTCATATTTTATACCTTTGTAAATTCATATAAGAAAGCTGAATTTATAAGCAGTCCCATAAACTGCATATTAAATTAAATCAAAAAATTAAAAATTAAATGAATTACCTAGCCCAATTGAATAACCCATTACAGTCTAAAGGTTAATAAAAACTTATTTCTTGCAAACTTTGTTCATATTTTAGGAAACTCACGGTAGCATTCTTAAGGAGACAGTTGGAAATCATCAATTTAATAATGAACAACGAATTAACGATAGAGGTAAAACTCCCGTACAAAACAATGATCCATCAATATTTAGGTTTCTGCTTTGTTGAAAAACGATTTACAACCATCTTATCCCAAATGATCAGCGTGTAAGCCGATCAAAATTTAGATTTGCCAAAAATAAGTTTTTACTGATATAATCATAGTACGATATATAATCAAGTAATTCTACGTCCGAATTTTCCTTGTTTGAATCACTCTCCGATGATTGACTGTCATCTGTACCTACGATTGTAAATTTTTATTTAATCTACAAATGTCTAAATTATTACCTCCTTTATTAACTCACAAGGAGAGTACTTGAAAATCGGAACACGTATTTTGTTCAAACTTAGATAGTAGCTTTGGTACATAGAAATATGAAGAAATCTACATTTTTTCTCTCCAATGATCATATTTTTCAAAATTGTAGACTCTTTAATCAAAATAAAAATAATAGAGTATTATATTTAATCTCTTACATTTTAACAACTGAAGGTATGTATTCAAACTTACTCTTAATCAAAAGCTTCAGATCATACAGATATAATTTAAAATGCTCCAATACGTTAATTCGTTATAAACATTATAACAGAAAGAATATTTGCATACAAAATTTTACTTAATTTTAGACTGAATTAAATCATTGATTTTATTGTTGCTATAACTTGGTAACGGATGAACATATAAGAGCAATTTTTAAAATATTATTTCTACTTGATCTGAACTGTTGATTAAAAGTAGATTTGAGTACTTATCTTCAGTGGTTGTTAAGCTACAAGCGTTTAGCTGTTACTGAACTTTGGCTTTAGATGTCTATAACTGAATATATATGAAAACATGGCCTGTGGTCAAAAACAATGTAGTTTTCTTCATAATCAAAGTTTGAATAAATTCCGTGTTTTGGAGGTCAAATACTCTCCTTGTCAGTCAAACCGTTTACCAAGTACATGGTGTCCCGTTTTAATCTATGAACCCAAATTGCTTCTAAACCACGACATCTACAAAAAAATGGTTCAGAGGAAAGTTAGTCAGGACTAGTTTTGACCTTGAAGTCAATTTTGAAGGTCATTTCAAGGTTAACATGGTTTTTCTAATGGGAACCCCTATTTTTGAGTACAGATTCGGCAAGAGCAGAAAATTTTACATCAAAATTACCTTATGCAAAAATTGTTTTGTGACCTTGGAAAGGTCAAAAATAAAGGTCAAATGTCTGAAAAAACGATTAATCGTACTTTTTCGCAAATAACGTGATTTTTCTGGCAATATTACCGTTTGTAATGCTTAAGAAAGATCAACAAATTCTAAGGGTCTTAATCTCTTTGATTAGTTTGACCTTGGCATCAATTTTCAAGAACTCTTAAAGGTCATAACGCATTTTTCATTCATAAACCATGTTTTTGACTGCAATTTCTGTTTTATGATATTAGGTCCTAAAAAATGTTACTTCTTACATGATAACAGAGATTTTCTAGCTTTTTCACCCGACCTTACAAAGGTCATATCAAGGTCATACGAGAAATGCAAAACAAAAGTACTTTTATCTTACTTTTAACGTTATCCGGAAACAACGACGTAGTAGACTGGTTCCATCTCAAGTCATGTAGGCTGGATAACTCGACATCACCGATTCGTTTCAAATTAATATGTTGTTTGGTATCAGAAATAAGCGAAAACGTGTTTTTTTATTTTTGATTTGATCAAAATTAATAATTTTATTAGTGTTTTAAAAATAAACCCAAAAAATTATATGTTCAACATATATACTAAAAATAGCTGACATTTCCATAATTTTTAATAATTTTTAATTCTGTCTCGCGTAATGGTAGTATTTTTTTCCTCTGTTTTTTTGTTGTTTATCAACGATGCCCTGTTGGCTCTGACTTCTTGATCCTACCATCTGTATGCTGACGACTATATCGGGTACTGTTGTGGTTCGCCTTGATGTCCTTACCATCATTGCTCGAGTTAATGAGAATCTTAAGAACCTGTCAGTCTAGGCTGACCTTAACGGCTACCTATCAGTGCCAAGAAAATCCAGTGCATGTGGATTGGTTCGCGAGGTTTCATGAGTCAGATTCGTAGTTTCAACTTCCCCAGCTAAGGGTAAACGGGTAGTATATTGATTACGTCGATTCTATCAGACTGCTTAGCGTATGGCTTGATTGCTCGTTATCGTGAATCTATCACTGCGTTTAAACCAACCGTAAGTGTCATGCTGCCCTGGCTCGTTTTCGCAAGTACGGGTATTACCTACCTCCTGGTACTAGGTTCATCCTTGTGAAAGCACCTGTGTTCCTCCACTTAGACTACTATCCAGGTCTGCTGCTGTCGTTCGCTTTGTTACAAACACTAAGATTTTTTAGCACATTACGCCCGATTACGTTTCACTGCGTATTCTTCCTATTGTATATAGGCGTGATTATTTATGTGTTTGTCTTCTTGTCAATGTACTCCGTAGTAAAATCCCAAATTACCTTGCGATTAATTTTAACTTTCGTAATGCCGGTCAGTCCGACTCTAAAAGATGTTCTAATCTGGACTTGTGTGTAGGATGGGCTCGTAATTCTTATTATCAGTCCTCCTTTACAATTGGAGCTGCGTCTATTTAGAATTCTTTACTGCTCACCTTGCGAAATAATAATATTAATTAATAATAATGTTAATAATAACTTTAAGCTTATTCTTAAGCGCTACTTTTTTAACCTTTTCTATGCGATAATATTTTATGCATCGCACTGATTTTATTTTACGTTACCCGTAATTATTATTCACCATTGCGCTCTGTATTTTTATTTATATCATATTATTGTATAATATTTTATTTTACGTATTAGACTATATTTTTTATTTTATTTTATTCATTTATTCACTTGTTGACTGTAGTGACTTTTGTTATGGCGTTTGTAAAATTTTGTACTTTATGTCCTGGCTATTATGGGCCTGGAGCCCTTAGTCTTTCTAATACAAATACGAATACAAAAATACAAACACGGTACCAAAATCGGTTATGACAACTCCGCACATGCAGCAAGAAATCGACGACGCGAGTTATATGCCAGTTAAACAAAAATATTATCCAGTTTTGAAGAAAATCGAAGAGGAAATGCACAAATAGGTGTCGGTCATTATGGGTTCTGTCTTGATTTCCGAAAGCTGAGCCCGACGTGTATCCTTTACCCTACATAGATCATCCTTCGAAAGCTCCAAAAGGCGAATATGTCAATACTCTAGTCGAGTTGCGTTCACTAATTGTCTTTACAGTCTCCGGTCAGGAAGTATTACAATTTAAACGTCACCATACAACGAGTGATATGTACCATCATCTCTGAGCTTCGTCACTACGTCATGATCGCTACTGATACTGCAGAGAGGTACTGCAACATGTATGAGACGCAGGCTTTACGATTAACCAGGAGAATAGAGAAAGATAAGAAACTACTGTAAAAATTGTTAAACATAAAAATGAAATGCTCTCAAAATTAATACGCGGAGCACGCACGTTTGAACGGATCGCCTAACCGAAAGATCCCTGCAACGAACGAGGATTAGCCTTTCCGATTCTCTATTCCATTATTGCTAATATAGTTTACCTTTGTTCCTTGTTGCAGAAATGGACTCCTCTGAGACTGAGACTGTCGGCGGTTTTGGACATGGCGGGATTGCCCCCCCCCCCTACATCACGTCCACTGGCTTCACCCAAGATAAGATTAACGAGACCGAACATCTAGTTTGGGGTGGCCTTCAAAGACCGAACTACATCTTATTACGCACCGACCTGAGAACGGCGCCAAGGCTAGCGAGCCTCCTCGGTTTGGTGCTACTAACGTCTCAACGAGTGCTAAATCGGAACCGGTGGTAAATATCACCAGCCCAGCGTGGCGTCGGAGATACAGGTACCTAAGAATATCCTAGGAGCGTCATAAGTTTCCCACCCTTTGAAGAAATAGGAGGATCAACGTCGAAGCAGAAGCCCCTACAAATGTTTTTGATATTTTTTTGTATGCATAAACCGGCCAAAAAACCTTCTCCAAGAAAATCGGCTATTTTATTAATCTAACCTATTTTCTCATAGTCTCCCGTCTTAATTTCCCTCATTCACGGTTAATAAGTCATTCCCTATTTCGTGTGAGTTAGAGTCGCTTATATGCGAGTGATAATCGACTAGGGGAAGATGTAACTGTCGGCTTTCGAACAGTATAAATAACTACTGACGAGATTGATAATAAGTACACACAAAGAAATTTTAGAATCAGGAAGATTCAACTTTTTTTAACTTCCCTGATTCAAAGCAAGTATATTTATTGAATACATTTTCGGACATTAACTATGTTTAAAATTGTATTCTAAAAGTTGAATTCCTTTTGATTCGAAAAAAAGTCGAATATAATACTGACGGAGTACTGTAGTGGTAGTTATGAGGCTACACAATATTTACCTTTGGGAGTGTGATTGTATAGCGCTTGCCGATTTCAGCGTTGGAATCTATGGAGTTCCAAGTTCGGAGATTCGAATATTGCTGACTACCGACTTGAAACCTATGCGGTATCAACGCCAACTTGAGGCGGATTGACGGGAAGACTCTGTGAGTTCAACTTTTTCCGTACTAATACAGAACGTATTTAGGAGTCATTCACGCCCGGATTATTTTGAACTTATTTATTAGCAATACTGTATTGAAACATTACATTTCTCGTAATGTATGAGTTCAATACGTTTTCGAATTAATAGAAATACTTTTTCTGGTATTCTTCGATTCCGAAATTTCTGCGTCACGAAATAGTTGCAGTACCCTCGTGTACAAAATCCTTCTCGTGGCCAGATTTAGTTTCGGCTGTCTCCGCGAACAGACAATAACTAATGTACCGCTCCCCCTCCCCCGCGTATGACTTAGGGGCGACCGGGGTAAAACGGACCACTTTGTAGAAATTGGTTGTTTACAAAAAAATTAACAAGTAAAAAAAATATTTAGCATGTATGAAGTCTTTATTCTATTCTTAATTAACTAAAAATAGACTAAGTTTGTTAAAAAAATTATTTTAAAACATTGTTATTAAAAATTTACGACAGTGATCGATTTTACCCCTAGAAAAAAATTGTCGGGGTAAAACCCACCACCTGCATTATTTTTTCAAAAATGAATTTTAAGCAATATTGTACGGCAAAAAATAATAAAAATATAATGAAATATTGTTATTAAAGAAATATTTTATTATTAACTATAAATTAACAATTTTTTTATACAAAAATTAAATAATATACAAAATTAAAACATCTTTAATGGCCGAAGTCATGTTATGTGCGGACCAGCTTTGGCGAAATGTCTTCCTCACATATTTTCGCATTTCTATACCAAAAAAAAGTACATTATGCAACTAGTGTGCAAAGAACGTGATTCTCGCACGCGTGGGAAATTCACACAAGTACGAGATCACTTTCGCACACGTGTTGCACATACTATTTTTTAAAACAAATGTCGCGAAGGTCGATTAAGTAGAAAAATAAATATAAATGCAGAACCAAATAATTTTAATAAATGATAATTAATTAATTAATTTTCATAATTTTAATTTTAATAATTTTAATAATTATAATCCACATTATATTAAAATTTTATACTGTCAAAATGACGATTTAAGTATAAATTATGTTATATTTTTTTAAATAGTTTGTAAAAATTAATTTTTTTTAATTCAATATGATCGCGGCACCCAAAGGAATAACTAGACATAGCGTTTGACTTTTTTATAGGTATTTAATTAATTTTTTAATGGTTTTAAAGTTAATGTCTGAGCGTACGTCCGTACAGGCAGACTGTTTATTTTTTAACTCTTCTTATATCTCTCTTGGATTTTCGAAAAAATGAATTTTATTTAATGAAAGTGATCGCCGAACCACACGGATTAATTAGTCATAGTGTTTAACTTTTTTATAGGTGTTTAATTACTTTTTTAAATGGTTTAACCTCGATTATTTAAAACGATTATTTATTTGTTTATCTTAATCAGTTATTACTGAAGGTAACATTAAGGACTGGACATCATTAACAGGAAGAAATTTTTTTTTTTATTTCGCAATATGCCTTCCAGTAGATGTTACCCAGATGACCTGGAAGTAACATTAGTGACCTGCACATCATCTACAGTAAAAATTTTTTTTCTTTGGTTTCGTAATAGGCCTTCCAGTAGATGTTGCCCCGTCGACCTGGAGGTAACAGTAGGGACCTGGACATCACCTACAGGAAGAAAATATTTTTTTTTGATTTCGTAATAGGTCTTTCTATAGATATTGCCCCGATGACCTGGAGGTAACATTACCGACCTAGACAGCTTCTACAGGTAGAACAATTATTTTTGATTTCGTAATATGCCTGCCAGTAGATAATGCCCCGTCGACCTGGAGATAGGAACCTGGATATCTTCAACAGGAAGAAAAATTTTTTTTTTGATTTCGTAATAGGTCTTTCAGTAGATATTGCCTTGATGACCTGGAGGTAACATTACCGACCTGGACATCTTCTAAAGAAAGACCAATTTTTTTTTTTGATTTCGTAATATGCCTTCCAGTAGATAATGCCCCGTCGACCTGGAGGTAACAGTAGGAACCTGGATATCTACTACAGGAAGAAAATTTTTTTTTTTGGTTTCGTAATAGGCCTTCCAGTAGATGTTGCCCCGTCGACCTGGAGGTAACAGTAGGGACCTGGACATCTTCTACAGGATGAAAATATTTTTTTTTGATTTCGTAATAAGTCTTTCGGTAGATGTTGCCCCGATGACCTGGAGGTAAAACTAGTGACCTGCACATCATCTACACGAAAAATTTTTTTTGGTTTCGTAATAGGCTTTCCAGTAGATGATGCCCTGTCGACCTGAAGGTAACATTACCGACCTGGACATCTTCTACAGGTAGAAACATTTTTTTTTTGATTTCGAAATATGCCGTCCAGTAGATGTTGCCTCGATGACCTGGAGGTAAAATTAGTGACCTGCACATCATCTACAGCAAGAAATTTTTTTTTGAATTCGTAATATGCCTTCCAGTAGATGTTGCCCCGATGCCCTGTAGGTAACATTAGTGACCTGCACATCATCTACAGGAAAAATTTTTTTTTTGGTTACGTAATAGGCTTTTCAGTTGATGATGCCCCGTCGACCTGGAGGTAACCGTAGAGACCTAGACATCTTCTACAGGAAAAAATTTTTTTTTTGATTTTGTAATAGGCCTTTCAGTAAATGTTGTTCCGTTAACCTTGAGGTAACATTAGGGACCTGGACATCATCTACAGGAAGAATTTTTTTTTTATTTTTATAATGAACCCTCCAGTAGATGATGTCCCGATGACCTGGAGGTAACATTAGGGACCTGGACATCTACTACAGGAAGAAAATTTTTTTTTTTGATTTCGTAATAGGCCTTTCAGTAAATGTTGCCCCGTTAACCTGGAGGAAACATTAGGGAGCTGGGAATCATCTCCAGAAAGAAATGATTTTTTTTAATTTCGTTATGGACCTTTCAAGATATATAGTAATTATTATAAATTTATGATAATTTTGTTAATAAACTAAGAGATATTAACAACATTACCAGAATGTAGGATGTAAGTAGTAGATCAATTCTCAGATATTCAGGAAAATTCAGTTCATTAAGTAGATATTAAATGATATTATCCACATCCACATCCATCCACATTATATTAAAATTTTATACTGTCGAAATGACGATTTAAGTATAAATTATGTTATATTTTTTTAAGTAGTTTGTAAAAATTAATTTTTTTTTAATTCAATATGATCTCGGCACCCAAAGGAATAATTAGACATAGTGTTTGACTTTTTTAAAGGTATTTAATTAATTTTTTAATGGTTTTAAAGTTTAAGTCTGAGCGTACATCGGTACGTCCGTACAGGCAGACTGTTTATTTTTTAACTCTTCTAAGATCCTGGTAATCCTTAGAAATTCCGAATATCAGGAAATCCATACTATATTAAAATTTTATACTGTCAAAATGACGATTTAAGTATAAATTATGTTATATTTTTTTAAATAATTTGTAAAAATTAATTTTCTTTAATTCAATATGATCGCGGCACCCAAAGGAATAATTAGACATAGTGACTTTGTTATAGGTATTTAATTAATTTTTTAATGGTTTAAGGTTTAATTCTGTGCGTACGTCCGTACAGCCAGAATTTTTATTTTTTAACTGTTTTTATACATCTCTTGAATTTTCGAAAAAATGAATTTTTTTAAATGAAAGTGATCGCGGAACCACACGGATTAATTAGAAATAATGCTTAGCTTTTTTATAAAAAAACCTCGATTATTTAATTCGATTATTTATTTGTTTATCTGGATCGGTTATAACTGAAGGTAACATGAAGGACTGGACATCATCAACAGGAAGGGAATATTTTTTTTTAATTTCGTAATGTTTGTTCCAGTAGATGATGCCGCGATGATCTGGAGGTAACATAAGGAACCTGGACATCATCTACAGGAAGAAATTAATTTTTTTTTTAATTTCGTAATGTGCGTTCCAGTAGATAATAATAAAAATAATAATAAATAGTAATAAAATAATATAAATAACATATATACCATAAATACTATAAATACCATAATACATAATAACATAAACTACCTAATATATAAATAAATTATAATTATATATGTATGATCAATGTTTAATTATTTGGTTGAGTTTTTATATAAATTAGTTGTATATAGACAAAAATTATTAAAATATTTATACTATATTTTTTTAGTTTATAAAATTTATAAAATAAAGTTTTACCATATTTAATATGTAATGTTATAATCAATCTTACGTAAATATCAAAATTTTAAGATCGAAATAACAAAAGTTCTTACATCATATATAGTGAAATGTATATACTACATATATTAAAATTTGTATAATAAGTATTGTAGAAATATTTTATATACGCGTATACGTTCATTTCTTTTTCAGCAATCAATTGTTTTGAGACGACTTTTTAATTTAAGGCTATTCTAATTACTCCATTCGTTCATTAGGTGGCGTGTATAAAATTTTCTATTTTTCTTCTCGCAAATGCTCAAAAATGTGTCAATTATATATAAGAAACAACAAGATATTTAGTTATTATGCGAAAATGTATCTTCCGATCAGCGTATTGCAATGATAGCGATTGAAATAATATTTAAGTTTGTGACTAATAAGTGTTCATGGGTAGAGCTCCCGACTCTTACACCGAGGGTCGTGGGTTCGATCCCAGACGTGTACCTCTGAAAATTTTTTCATGTGCATTTTTTGAACACCGCGACTCAATGGCTCGGCGTGTCACTATAATGTGACGCCAGTTCGGGTGCGCGTGCGTTTCGTGCACTTGTCAGTGCATGAGAGGCACGGGCATCTGAATTATAGGGAACGTTAGGGACGCGAAGATGTAAAGAGGATCGCGATGGTTCCATCGGCAGGACAGGAAACTGTAATTATTAGACTAATTACAGTGACCGATGGACACAAGCACCACTGTTTCAACTACATGTGCTTTGTTTACAGACACACCGTTCACCTCCGTCGCTGATTTGCCCTGGCAGTATAAATAGAGCGTCGTTAAATAAAAAAAAAAAAAAACTAATAAGTGTAATGAATAAATATATGCGAGTGAATAAAAATTGCGATCAACTGCGTAAGAATAGTATATAATTAAATCTCCAAATATTAAATGTTTCTGTAGTACTTAATTGACAAAAGGAATTCCCCCAATATATACATTCTATTTCGAATTAATTAAAAACAAAATATAATTCATTTTTACTTCCTTAAATTAGCATTTAAAAAATACCAGATTGAATAATGAAATTTGCTGACTTATATAATAAAAATTACTATATCCAATATCAAAAATTACGATATTGGATATTAAAAGGTATTGTATCTAAATTTTACTATATAACATAGCAAAAATTATTATATTGCTGAGATGTCACACTTTTCCTATACAATATAGCAATTTTTAATATAGATTATTTTATATAGATTTTTTTAATATAGATTATAATATTTTTCTCAGTGTATAAAAAGTGCTATTACCAAATTACCAATAACACACAAATTAATAAGTACTGCTAAATAAATAAAACAATTATTTGCAAAGGATGTATACATATCACATGACAATAAAAAATCAATAATAATTCCTTTATGAAAAGTGCTATTGCAATAATAATTAAACTCTATTTCATACAAAAATAATTATTTTTATAGATAATTTCAATTTTTTTAATATTATCATTTTAATTCATCGTATAATAATAATTAATTCATTAATTATTATACATATGATAATACTATATGGGTACAATTTAATAAATAATAATTGAATGTAGTTAAGTAATAAAATATTTTTTAGTTTAATTTAATATTATCTATTATATAATGATTTTTCAGCGAGCGAGCGTGAGCGAGTGAGTATTGTAGCTAGTAATTTTAATAATTTCAATAATTTCAATAATTTTAATCATTTTAATCCATAATCAGATATATCTGAGTCAGTATCGGTATCCATGTAAATAGCACGTTATTACGTTAGGTTAACAAGAAACCGTGTCTTCAATTTTTATGTACACAACAACAGTACGCTTTCCTATCAGCGCGGAAAATACAAGAAAGATATAAGTGGGAGGGAGAATTAGTTGCATTACAGTTGATTGGTTTGAGGGGGGTGGGGGTCTATAGGTACAGCATGAATATACAAGCGAAATTCTACGAAAATCACCAAAACACTGGAATTTTTCGTACACGCTACGTTCTTCGCACATTCTGTAATGTTCTTCGCACCCGCTACAGTACAGTGTTTATATTGGGCTCTTCGTACACGCTATAGAAGCTTGCAAAATCGATCTTCGGGCACGGCGTTTTAAAAATAAATTTTTATATATTATATGCTGCTTGTTCAGTTATATAAGCAGCACTATAGAAATATGCTAGTCCGTTTTACCCAAACTCAAAATGGACCGTTTTGCCCCAAAGTTGATAAAAAAATAATTATTAATTTTTTACAATGATGCGTAAAATAAAAAAAATATATACCCTTTTCAATTAATAAAAATGTTAATTTTAAGGCTACATACTTACTGAAATCATTTGTTTTCTTTAGGAAGTACTACGAGTCTATGAGTACTACGATAAAATCGATCTTGCAAGTTCGGAAATCTTTAACCTTTGATAAAATCAATGACAAGCTCGACAGTGCGGCGAGCACCGACTCCACGTGTAAGGAGTCCAGAGTGCCATTAACTTTACAAAAGTGGCACCGGGTGCTGCAGGACTCCGCGCAACCGGCTCCTCGAAATCGGTTTTCTTAAAGCTTATTTCCTCAGTAAATTTGCTATTCTCCTGTATTTGTAAATTCCTGGCTAGCTTATTAGTGCGGCACGATTAAATGCATCTCCACGTTTGGCTCAGCTGCTGCATTCGGTGCAGCGGCCGTGAAAACAAATTCCACCTGCCTGTTTGCAGGTTATTAAAAATAAAGAAAATTAAAAAATTAGAACATAATACACACTTTTAAAACGATACAAAGAGGAGCAAATGTTTAAGCTCAATTTGTTTACTCTTGATTCGCTCCTACTAATCTTGTCATCAAATTGTCCTTAAATCAATCGATTTTTCCTTCTCTGCCTTCCTGAAGGGTAGTATGAATAAAGATAGTAATATACAAAATTTTACAGTAGTCTAAAAGACCTTGAAATGGAAAAAAAGAAGTTTTTTCGCCTTTCGCTTTACTCCATTGGATCGAACGATCTACAGACATTTTACTAACCCTGTTATCTAAATCAAGACTTTCAATTAAAAAAATTCATAATTAGTTCAAAGTAGCAATAGACAATGCCTTGCTAAAATATCCCATATTAAACAAATTATATAATTGCAGCCTGATTTCCCATAAAAAAGAAATTTGTATAGAGAATGTCCACATACCCCGAGATAAATAAAAATAGATATAAATCATCTATAAAAACCGAGATTGTAAAAATACCCCATAATAAAAAATTTAATAATTTGTGTCTTATTTCTCATAATAATTAAATGTAACTTTTTGTACAGGAGGTTCAGAATTAGTAACATAACCAAATATCGATAATGCTTCAATAATAAAAAAGAGCGATTGCCAAAATATCCCATAGTAACAAAAAAAATTGTAGTGGATGTCCGCATATCCTAGGGTAACAACAAAATGATAATACATTCTCTATAAATTTTTTTCGATAACGATTTTAAAGGGTTAAATCCAGGTTGTAATAAAATTAACAACCAATTTCATTTTAAAAGTTGTACGACGTTTCGTCTGCCAGGTTTTGCAGACCTCTTCAAGTACATAAATGTCAAACAGTTAGCAATAATCTTCCATTACTCGTAGATGAGTAGAGTCAAGACTGTTTGACATTTATGTACTTGAAGAGGTCTGCAAAACCTGGCAGACGAAACGTCGTAAAACTTTTAAAATCAAATTGTTTGTTAATTTTATTACAACCTGGATTTAACCCTTTAAAATCGTTATTGGGATTTTATCATCCTCTATAAAACCCATGATTGCAAATCATCCCGTATTAAAAAATTTTATAATTTTTTATTAAAAAAAAATTTTAATTTTTTAGACGATTTTGTTATTATATTTCCATTTTAAAATTTTAATATTTGAACGCATATACAGACCCACACTTATTAAAATGTTATAACACACTTCACTGTTACGTGCACACGTACACCTACACAAATCCACAATGCGATTCATCTACAGTCATATGCCCGCGCGAACACATACACATATACACGCAAACACTTATCTTTACATTCAACAAAATAATGCGGTTCATAATACTCTCCCTTCCATGCACACACTGCATTCAGGCGTCCGTAGGTACGTACGCACACTTTAAAAGCCAGAAACACACATCACAAACGCACGCGCAACTATCACATAAGCACACAAATAAGTAAATAAAGCATAAATATTGTTGATTTTGTACGAGCTGGGTGTTTTAGTGAGGGGAGAGGGAGCGAGCGAACGAGCGAGTCCGAGAGAACCCCCACTCTTGGGGTCTGGAATGCCTCGCGGGGCACACGTACACGAGCGCGGTGGTGCTCTCTCTCTCTCTCTCTCTATCTCTCTCTCTCGATTGCCGGATCGCCTATTGCTCGGTCACACGGCCTTCCCTCTCATTGTTTAATTTTTGTTTTATTTATTATTTTTAATTAAAATAAAAAACATAAAAATAAAATAAAATAGAACGTGGAACGTAGAACTTAGCCTGTCCTCAATTATTTGCATTGAGTAGATACAATATATAGTCAAATTAATAAATAGTATGGTGTTTTTATTTACGTTAACCTTTAGACTGCCGGACTGGCTCATATATGAGCCACCTGTGACCTTGACAACTACTCTAGAGATATGAGGTGTTTTTATGTATAAATTTTGCACATCAAAAATATCAATTTATAAGGCAAAAATGCCGGCAGTCTAAAGGTTAAAAACAGTATACAGCAATATACTGCAACCGTAACTTATAGAAGGAGGCCTGCGATGGCTCGGTCGGTAGGGCGTCGGGCTCGTAATCTGGAGGTCCCAGATTCGATTCCCGGCCCGACCGATTGATACAAGCACCACTGGGGAATGTATTTTCAACAAGTGCTTTCTTCGCCAACACATCGTATGACCACCGTCGCTGATTAGCACCGATTTGAGAGCATAAAAAGAGCGACGTTAAAATAATAAAAAAAAACTTATAAAAGATTAAAAATTTTAAATACTGAGCTAACATTAAACAAAGAGAATAATATTATAATATTGGATATTTATAGATCTCATGACATGACTAAAACACAATTTCTAGTTAATTTATTGGGTTATAGGGTTACTGGTTGATTTAAATATTTTTCTATTTACAGCCGGTTTTAAGCATCATATAGTATTGGGTGATTTCAATATCGATACAATAAAACAGTACAATAAGTCATGAATTCTTAAATATTTACCAAAAAAATATTTGTCTCAGGATTTGTAGGTATAACAAGATCGACGGAAAACAAACCAAACGAAGGTACATGCATAGATAATATATTCATCAAAGATGTAGTGTGACTCTTATAAAATTACTTGTGATTTCACTGATTACTATCAATTGTTAATCTCAAGTAAGATCAAATTTGAAAGCTCTGACAAAATTGTTAATGAACACAGAATATGCTATTGCAGATTAGATAAACTGGCAGAGAAAATCAAATGGTCTGAAATTTTGGACGACGACTGTCCAAATAAAGCTTAAATATTTTAATATTCAGCTTTGATTACTTGTATTGATTCAGCTAAAATTAAAAATAAAATGAGAATTAACAATAGTAAAACTAGGGGGGCCGAGCCCCCCTGCGCGCTTCCGCGCGCCAACCCCCCGCTCGCCTCGCGCGCAATTTTCTGTTCTCAGGCTGCGCCTGAGAACCGAAACTTATAAGGCACGACCGAATATAGCTCGCGCTTCGCGCTCGCACCGTTGGTGGTTTTTGTTATTTTATAAAATAATAATAATAATAAAAATTAGAATTGTAATTATAGTATGCAGAAGTATTATTTTGCATATACATATATGTTCTAATAATAAATTTAAAATGTATTTATAGTTGATAAATTTTAGATATTATTCTAATATTCTGAATATCTATGTATTGAAGAAAAAAGTGTTGTTACTCAAATATCTCAAAAATTAAAAAAAAAAAATATTTGGTAAGAAAGAAGTAATAAGAAACATATTTCTGAAAGAAGAGTTAACGTGATTAAAAAAAATATCATATATACATAATTTTCATATGTTTATATAAAACCATATAGTTTTTTTTTACATTAATGTTTCTTCTAAAGAATATTTGGTAAAACAATGTTAATGGCACATATATTTTGGACAGTAAAGGTAAGTAAATGTGATAAAATATTGTACAATTTAAATTTGTCTATATGAAACCATATAATTAATTTATTTATTCGTTATAGAGCAACATTCATGTATATTGTTTAAATTTGTTAATTTTTTATTTACTGGTATAACTGTTTATGTTGATTATGTTCCTGAAATTGAAATTTAATTTAAGAAAAATAGTTAATATTATTTAATATTAAAGATAGGCTTAAATTTAGAAAAAATTCGTTATGTTTATTTAACGTTCGAGTCCAAATTTTTCAAGTTTAAAAACAAAGTTTTTTGTTTAATTATATTTAAAAATTTTAATTAAATTTTAATTTAAAATTTTAGAAACATTTGGACATATTAAAAACATGCTTTATAGGGTTTGACGTTTAGATTTCTTTTAAAATTTTATTGTTGTGTGTGGTAAATATTTTTTATTGTTTTATATTTTTTTATATCAAATTTTGTTATAAAAATATTATTTTTTTTTAATAAATAAATTTTTTTATTATATTTCTTTTTTTTCTATTCGATTTTTTGTATTAAAAAATAAATAAAAAAAAGAATTGTTATAAATAAATATTTTTGTAATAAAATAAAAGAAATTTGAAATTCAAATTTGGATACGGGACGCGGGTTACATAAAATGCGATATACATTGTACTTATGTGTATATGATGGCGCTGATGGTGCTATTTAAACAGACAATAAATATAATAGTTTATTTATTTTATTGTGTATATCAAATTATGTATATATATATATTATACTATGTATACACATAGTTTTTTCATCAAGTTTTACTGAGTGATATAAGTTATTCTAATATAAAGTTAATAGTGAGCATTACAAAATAGCGGAAGCTCTTGTCCAGTATTTGTCCAATACTGGTAGTGCTTGAAAATAATAGAATAATAACTATTTTTGGATGGTAAATAATTTTTGGATGGTAAATAATTTTTATTTATTATCTAGTTAATTTATTTATTGTATAAGATTTATATTTTATTTATTTTTGAAAACATTAAGTTGTCAATAACTAAGTAACATTTATTTTTTTACATTTTATTTATGTTTTAAATTGTCGAATACATTATAATTAAATTTAAAGATAATTTATAAGATAATATTATGAATTATATTATTTTTATTATTATTATTATTATTATATTTTCAGGTATAACCGTATAGATACAATGTACATTGTATATACTAAATACTGTTGTTAAATATATGTCCCTGCCATTTGAATTTGTGGTTGAATTGACAAATCTTATCATGACAGACACACACGGTGAAAACTTGCACTGCACATAGCATTGCTGCACTCCTGTTATTATTCTTGTGCAGTAATATTGTATAAACAAATATTTACAGAAGTAGTGCTGATACAAGTTCAAACAAAGGTTTCTTAGCTAGTAGTTACGGTAGTGCTCCGCAATCATTATCAACTTTCCAACATCCTAGTCATTGGTTATTGAAAGTAAACGGTTTCACTCAACAAGTGCATTATAAATATCATTCACATTGTTTAAAAGGTAAGATATTAAAAAATCTTGAATTTACTTTTTGTAACTAAGTTATAAATGCTTGATGAGATGATGATATTATTATAATATGTTTTCTTTTCTTAGCTAAAGAAATCATGTTGACATAAATCACGTTGTTGTATTCATTATTTATAAAATTTACATAAAGTTATCATTCACTTTAGAATTCATGGAATCTCTTTTTATTTCAGTGTAAATAATGTGTAAATAACTTGGTATGGAGAAAAAGGTGAACACACTCTTCCAATTTTGGTCATTTCTCTTAAAGAATTTCAATTGCACTATGTACAAAGAGTTCAGTACAATAGCTTATGGAGATGTATGTGAAGGATATGAAGTATATTGTTATGGGTATAAGTCTCTGTTTTGAATTTTTTTATAATTACGGTTTATAACAAAAATTCAGACCACAACTTTATAAAGATTTTCAAGTGGAAACAGCGAAAAATTATAAAAGTGGTAAGTGCATTTATCTTGTAACGTGGTCCTCACTTTCGTGGCCCGTAAACCACGCTACTCGTTTCCACTTTATTTAATATCTATATATAATACCTATTACTCCGGTGAAGACCGTATTTAATATTTTACTGGGCGCCAGGTCTTACCAATGCAAATAACTTCCCGGTACGACTCCTCAGGATGTGGCTCCAACGCCAATACGGAGGTGGCGAAACCAACGACGATTCCTATATCCTTCGGAAACACGTGGCGGTAAATGGTCGAGGTATAGGTCGATAAATAGAGAACTCAATAATTTCAATTGAACTAGATTATAATTTAATTTAGTTTATTCCTTCAAAATTCCAATTTCCGATCACTACGGGTGATCACCGTTACAATTTCTTTTCGACGAATTAAATTCGACAAGTTAAATTCCCGCGAACTAGCCCGATCTTCCGATCACCGATAACCACGTAGTGTTAATTCATTAACCCGATATTCGCGTCTTATAAGCTCCGGAAATAATTAATAAACCGTCTCCCAACCCTTAATACGGACAAACTCGAATTCGCGGCACGTGCTAAAATGGCGGCGCGGCTCGCAGGAGGTCTATACGCGACGCGCAAGAAATCCCCGGCGATTCACACGATTTATTAAATTAATCGGTGGCCGTGCAGCCCACTTACCTCAACGAGAAATCGATCTTCTTCAAAAAAATCAAACGGCTTGACTACTACTACTACTATTTCTAACTGGACTTCTACAAAAAAATATACTTCTATATCGAGAATTGTTCGGTGTACTCAATGAGACTATCCGGCTACGAATGACGATCGGGACTCGTAGCATCCCGATCGTCCTCGTAGTTCGTTAAAACGCGGCGCTGACGGTCTTCTTCTTCCTTGATTTTTAACCAATAATATCTTCCAGGTTAATTAGATGGTTGACTATTACCGCCGTCCGCGCCATCTATTCCCGTAACAATCTTCTTTTCCCCAGTGACGGAATAACGAAATAACCCGTATTCCGTTGAGGAACTGACTTGCGCCTCCACCAATGCAACAGGTGTGTTTTCTTTCTCTCTCGTACACACACGCTGTAGATGGCTACTTCCCGCTCATTCCGTCGTTCCCCTCCTCGGTGCGCCGCCATGTGCCGCGGCGTGCATGTGCGAGAGCAGCGAGCGCCGCCCCCCTCTCTCTGCCGCGCTGACCCTAGTATGCGAGCAGCCGGCCGAGTCCTTGCACGCGAGTTGGGCGTCGTTTGTTTACACGACGGCGAACGGGTTTTTATCTTGTGTTTGTGGAGAGTGCACCAGTTCCTGGGTCGTCATCTTCGTGGCTGCCTTCGTTCTCCATCACCAGGTCGTCGGGAGATGGTACTGGATCTACGTGGGTACATGGTTGGACGTCGGTGGCGGTATGGTTGTATCGTTTCCTCTTTGTTATTAACTCCTTCCTTTTTCCAATACTCCGATTTCCTCAACAAATCAAATAAAACCCTATTAATTCCTTCCCTTTACGTACTAAAATATCGGTGACGAGAATGGCTCGGGCCAGGATTCGTAGCCGGTGTTTACTTCCTTCCTAACCTCTATCCCTATATCCTATACATACTATCCTACACACATACATAACTTTCTTATTATAGCTACACTTTATCCCTCTATCAATCCTTCTATCCTAACCTTATATGTATTCTAGTTTTACTTATTATTAACCTTTCAGCTAACCGACACTACCAAGGAGCGGACCCAGGGCCAAAAGGTTCACCCAGGACTCATCGCCTCAAGGGGAGATGGAATGACCATGAGCAGTACCCAGGACTCATCGCCTCCAAGGACAGGACTCACAGGGATAGCATCATTGGATCACCCAGGACTTGTCGTCTCAAAGGTATGATATTATATTAAAATCTTATTTTACTTATATCTATTTTCTCTACGCTAACCTTATATTTATCTATATACACTAATAATTCTTTTTCTTATTTCAGGTACGTCCCTTCGACAAGGCTTCCCTCCTTATATAAATTATAAAATAATAATGGTGTGAGGTTTACCTCACAATCTACATAAGATATATATTCAGGATTTTTAGATAGAAATTGTATTTTACGCTACAAATAAAATTTATATTTTGAAATTGTTCTATTGAATTATATTATTAAAAAAAAATAAATAAAAAAATATTGCTGTAAAGATTAAAATCATCTTTGTAAATAAAACATAGGTAGATAAGATTTAAATTAATTTTATTTAGATCAAGTTTATGGACTGGAAAAATTCTGGGCGTTTTTTAAGTATTATAAGTACTTTTAGATCAACTTCTTGTTGACACTAAATTATAAGAATATCTCCATAAATTTAAAACTATCGAAGATTTTAGAGAAGTAGAGGTGAATTAAGTTATTAAAAAATTTTCTATAATTTATTGGAAATTATTGATTTTATGTTAAGATTGGATATTTTTTAAGTAAACTTTAAATGAAAGATTCGTGCTAATTTGCGAATTTTTAAATCTCGATTATCCAAATTATCATTAAATAAACATAATTGTATACTTTATTAATTTTAGCCTTAAATCAAATGAATTCTCGAGATCACTAGCTGCTAATCGCCGCAACAGAAGCGTATTGGAAAGCGCAAGCGTAACACTGCCGACTGCAAATAATTCTACAGCGTCTACATTGCAAGCTCAACCTCATCAAGCTCAAAAACAGAACGTAAACCTCTCGTAATATTGCAATAGAACGGGCTACATCGGCTCTGGCAGATACTGTCACCCCAGAAGACATCATTGTCATCGAACCAACTTCAAAAAGCGTAATCGAAAAATAGACACGATTCGGACACTATGGGTAAATCTGAAGAAGTTGTCAAGACTATGAAAAAGTGAATGAGCTTAAGAGTGGTAAGTCAACGATGATGGAACACTTTGAGAACACATGTAGATAAAATTTTCTGCATTACTAATTTTTAAAATTTGGTCATTATAATTTAACGGGGTGCTTCGATATCACTACAATTATTACTATCGTTGAGCTCGAACAGTGGTCCCGGTCTACAGCAATCGCAGCAGCTACCACCTCTATTACCAACGAGGCCATTTGTGTCATTAAGTAATACTGTTTGTACTAGTTTGTATGTACTAGAACAACAACAGCCGTCATGATTTCAGTCAAAGTATTCGTTATCTAGCGATTCATTTCCTGAATAAAGAAATGCCTAATTACAGAGGCATATACCAGAATTATTCTAACCACGAGGTAGTTTTCATTTTCGTTTGTTTTTTTTTATACTATATCTGTAATTTTATAATAAAACAATGAGAGAATTTGATTTATAGATTAGGAAACAAAGTGATAAAGATATATCGAAAATCAATGTCATCAAATGTACTGAATAATATGAAGACACAAGAAGCAAACGGTTTTAACCAAAAATTCAAACTTCAGAGAAAAAAATAGATAGTTCGAACGGAAAATGTGTTATAAAATTGTAAAAGTGAACTGAAAATACTTCTATAATTTGCTTTGAATCTACTTATTACAATTGAATTTACTTTTAATGTTTATTTAGTTTGGAATGTGTAATATATAATAAAATAATATTTTATTTTATTATTATTATTAATAATGTTTATAGCTGTATGAACCCTCCTCGGGTTCTTGGTAAGCTGAAAAATAAAAAAAAATTAATAATGTTCATTTTTTTCTCTGGAGTTTGAATGTTTTATTAAAACTGTTTGCTGCCTGTGTTTTTGTATTATTCAGTATATTTGATGACATCGACTTTCGATATAACTTATCACTCTGTCTTCTAATCTATAAATCAAATTCAGTAATTTATATATTATTTATATTTCATTATAAGTATAAAAGAAACGTCTATATATTACAGGGAAAACGATTCATCATTGAGACGACACAGTTTACCGAATCTCCTAACTGGTTTCATACCATAATTAGCAAGTAACCGTTCAACGTATCTCGCTCACTAACTTGCAGGTAATAATTTAGCGGCAATGGCTGACAAATTTCTTCTGATTCTCAATTTGATTATTACTTGGCGTTTTACAATGGCTTTTTCTCAGGATCAATACCATTGAATACTGCTTGACTGACTTGTCTGTTTGTACCACCTGAATTTAGTGCCTACTACAAGGAATTACTTGTTACTTCATTATCGTCCTCTATTTTCCAAAATATACTTATGATGGTTCAATAACCCGCTGCATCAACATCCAAATAAACGAATTGGATTTCGCCTTCGTCATAATGTCATTAAGATATCGTAAGTCAACCAACGTTATTTATTTTTTACGTTTACATTTTAAAGGTTTGATATTATTTCATTGATATATATATATATATATATATATATATATGGGAGATTCCATGTGAAGTGATCCAGGTAAAAATAGAATTTTGTTTTAATGTATGGAATCAGTAGAAAACTACTTGAATAGAATGTAGCTAAATTTTTAGACCTAAATTTCAATTAGTACCAGAGCTGTAACCAATCAAAAAATCGAATTTTTTAAAAAAAATGACTTATTGGCCATTTTTATCACTACATAACTCAAAATCTAACAATTTTTTCTTATATACATTAAATTTGAAAAAAGTTTATAAATTTCAAGAAGAATCTGTTGAAATATTTCATTTATATTAGTTTAACACATTGAATATAGTTATAATTGAGGAGCTGGATGCAAGAACACGCCGAGCGCGGCGAATGGATAGAGGAGGCAGAGAGAAATTAAGAAATTGACGTCACCGTGACCAAATATTTTAATTTGACGAATTTAATTTAAAAAAATACTGTCGTATGCAGAATTAAAAGACGCAACTTTTTTCTATTAATGTTTTTCTGTACGATGTGCAGATCAGATGAAAAAAATTAAGAACTGGAAATTTAGAAAACGGATTTTTAATCCATTTTTAAAAATTGAATCGCTGTAACTTTGACAAATCTTAATGAAATTCCCTGATTTTTCATACAGATACTTAATATAGTCTAACAATAAATATAAACCTGTAAAAAATTCTACTTTAAACAAATTCTATACAATTGAACTTAACGTAAATAACAAGCTTTTAATACGGTTTCAGTATTCAGTAGCCGAAAGTGTGTTGTAAAGTCTTAGACTTCGCAAACTTCCAGCGAGAGATTTGTTCGTTTATATTTGAAGATAATTTCTTAAAAATTTCAGCTTATTTGGATAAAAAATTTCGCAGATAGAGCAAGCGCCGAAAGCAGAGAAATAAATTTTGTGTACACTCATCAATATAAACAACGAAATTGTAAACAAATGAACATCGACTTTGTCGCCGTAATGGTCATCTGCTTCGCGGCTTAAATCAGTGGCCGTCTTTGTTATTTATTGAAAAGCGCATTGTAATATTGTATCAAACTACAACATAAAAATGGTTTAAATAATAACTGCTTTTTGATGCTATAAAATATCTTTATTTTTATGTAATTTAGTTAAGTATTTAGTTAGTTTTCTTTAAATCGCTCTATCATTATTATCCATCATTATGATTTGTCAAAGTTACAGCGATTCAATTTTTAAAAATGGATTAAAAATCCGTTTTCTAAATTTCCAGATCTTAATTTTTTTCATCTGATCTGCACATCGTACAGAAAAACATTAAATAGAAAAAAGTTGCGTCTTTTAATTCCGCATACGATAGTATTTTTTTAAATTAAATTCGGCAAATTAAAATATTTGGTCACGGTGACGTCAATTTCTTAATTTCTCTCCGCCTCCTCTATCCATTCGCCGCGCTCGGCGTGTTCTTGCATCCAGCTCCTCAATTAATAAAAACCTTTATAGTAAAAAAAAGGGTTGTACGATCAAAAATATTTTATCTATCCAAGAATCTAATTCATCGATGATTAATTACCTTCAAAATGGTGCAAAGTTTGAGTGCGGCAGAGCATTTCAGACAAAGTTATGGTGTTTTTAGGCAAATTTCTTAAAAAAAGAGAGCAAATGCATTTTATGAAAAAAACAGAGTAACCGTATACTTGCATTCAAACAACATGGCACTATTATTCTTCAATAATACAAAAATATACTATTTAATGTTAGTTACTGATACTTTTCAATCTCTAAGCTGCTTACAAACACAAAGCAGTAGGTATAAGCAGTTATACCTGTTATATAATTGGATAAATACCTGAAACTTTTTATAATTCCAATAAATTCAATTATATAACAGGTATAACTAAAAGTATCAGACTTAAATAACAACTAAATAAAAGTATCAGTAACTAACAATAAATAGTATATTTTAGTAATATTGAGGAATAATAATGCCATATTGTTTGAATGCAAGTATACGGTTAGTCTGTTTTTTTCATAAAATGCATTTGCTCTCTTTTTTTAAGAAATTTGCCTAAAAACACCATAACTTTGTCTGAAATGCTCTGCCGCACTCAAACTTTGCACCATTTTGAAGATAATTAATCATCGATGAATTAGATTCTTGGATGGATAAAATATTTTTGATCGTACAACCCTTTTTTTTACTATAAAGGTTTTTATTGATTATAACTATAATCAAAGTTTAAAAATAATATAAATGAAATATTTCAACTGATTCTTCTTGAAATTAATAAACTTTTTCAAATTTAATGTATATAAGAAAAAATTGTTAGATTTTGAGTTATTAAGTGATAAACATGGCCAATAAGTCAATTTTTTCAAAAAATTCTATTTTTTGATTGGCTACAACTCTGGTACTAATTGAAATTCAGGTCTAAAAATTTAGCTACACTCTATTCAAGTAGTTTTTTACTGATTCCATACATTAAAACAAAATTCTATTTTTTAACTGGATCACTTCACATGGAATCTCCCATATATATATATATATATACTAATTTATTGCAATTCCTTAAAAAACAAGTATTTTTTTTTATTAAAAACATTTAATTTATTGTTTTTTCTTTTCTTTTACAGCATTTAAGATAATAATAGTATAATCAATAATAAATATTAATACTGATTTTTTTAAATCGAAAATAGACTTATAAAAAAACTAATAGATAAAACATTATAATACAAAAGAAAATATCCAGATTATTGAGTATAGCACCAAGTTTTCGTCTAGTTACAGCTGAAATATGGTTCTACCGACCTTGTTATAGCACAACAAATATATAATTCCACCGATCTTATTGGAAATAGAACCAGCACCATCCGAAGGGTAGAGGAAACTACTCTTAAAATTTCAGCTAAATCAGTTGAAAATTTTTCAAGATATTTGCGGAACATCGAATTTTTAAATTTCAAAATGATGATATTAGCGACTGCGAGTCTGTAGCGCCAAAAATAATGGAAAATCATGTACTACGTTACATAGGAAAAAGTTGCGTCTTTGTAATTAAAACATTTTGTTAATAGAAAGTTATTTGATAGAAGTTCTACATTTCGAGTTATTGTGCGAAAAATGAATGAAAGTCGTTTTTAGAGAAATTTTAAATTTATTATAGCTTTAATATGGTTCCGCCGATGTTGCTGGAAATAGAACCAGCACCTTCTTATATGTAGAGAAAACTACCCTCAAGGTTTCAGTCAAATCGGGTAATAACTTTTTGAGATATTTGTGGAACAACGATTTTTTTATTTTTCAAATTTCTGATATTTGCGTCTTTGCGAGTCTCCAGCGCCAAAACAGTCAAAAATCATGTATTATGTTAAATAGAAAAAAGTTGCGTCTATTTAATAGAAAACATTTTGTCAATAGTAAGTTTTTCGCTAAGATATGTATATTTTGAGATATTGTACAGAAAATGAATGTAATTCGGTTTTAGATAAATGTAAACTTTGTTATAGCTTAAATATGGTTTCACTGATGTTGCTGGAAATAGAACCAGCACCTTCTTATATGTAGAGAAAACTACCCTCAAGGTTTCAGTCAAATCGGGTAATAACTTTTTGAGATATTTGTGGAACAACGATTTTTTTATTTTTCAATTTTATGATATTTGCGTCTTTGCGAGTCTCTAGCGCCAAAAATACGGGGAATAATATACTATGTTAAATGGGAAAAAGCTGCGTCTTTTTAATATGAACATTTTATGTCTTTATATTTTTTTTCGTAGAACGTGTCTATTTCGAGATATTGTACGAAGAATGAAAAAAATCCGTTATTTAAAGACATGTAAACTTTGTTATAACTTTAAAATGGCTTCACTGTTGAGGCTGGAAATAGAACCAGCACCTTCTTATATGTAGAGAAAACTACCCTCAAAATTTTAGCCTAATCGGGTAATAACTTTTTGAGATATTCGTGGAACAACACTTTTTTCGATGACAAAAATATAAGGCTCTCCCGTATAACGGTCGTGCCTAATGAAAGCAAAAAAGACGTATATAAAGCTACCTTATCAAAATCATAAGGCCAAACTCAAAATTTTCAAGAATTTTTTGTTAATTTTTTGCTATTTTTTTGCTACAAAATTGATTTTTTTGAAATAGATATCGGAATTGAAAAAAAAAATAATAACAGGCTTGAGAGCAAACGTTAATACTAATTATGGTAATTTTTTAATATTAACAGTCTGCCATGTCAATACTAGACAATATTATAATTTTTTTAATAAAAAATATAAATTATTTCTGAATATACACTTACGGAAATGATTAAATTAATTAAAATTATTAAATTGCAGTTGATTTAATTAATAATGAATGTGGTATAGGCGTGAGATAATATTTTTTTAACAATTATAATGCAATGAATTTCTAAGAGATAAATTTCCATAATTAAATAAAAAATGCTGATATGCAGCTAATGATTAATTAATATTGCTCAAATTAATGTAGCATAAAAGGAGAATATATAAAATTTAGCGCGACCAGTCGAAAATGGGATTAATCACTTGGAAGCGAAAAGGAAATGAGATAAAAAATGAGCCAGGAGTTATAATATTTATAAATTGGGCAAAGTACGACGTACGATGTATTTATATTGCAATTAAGCTGGAGTAAAGAAACTCACCGTTGTAGCATTAGAGGTATCTGTTTGTTTGTATAAGAGTAATAAATTGGAATAAGATTTATTATAAATCTAGCTTGCAGAAATTAGAATATAATTAAAAAATTCGGAAGCAAAGTCGAATTAAAAAATGTACAAAAATTATTAGAATTCATATTTATGAT
Source organism: Theocolax elegans (assembly GCA_026168455.1). Taxonomy (NCBI): domain Eukaryota; kingdom Metazoa; phylum Arthropoda; class Insecta; order Hymenoptera; family Cerocephalidae; genus Theocolax; species Theocolax elegans. The sequence continues at coordinate 37,673,641 of CM047428.1, forward strand.
TACTCGTACTATTACCATGTATATTATCAAAAAAATACTTTATATTTTTTATTTTTTTCAATAAAGTAATAAATTTATGTAAATCTAATAAAACAATGAGAATAAACTTGTTTTTATATGACATATGAAATATATGTATATATATTTATAAGTATACAAACATAACAAATAAACGTATATTGTTAGAAAAATATAGTATTGCAGTCAAAAGATGTAAATCGAAACAATATTTATTATGACAAGGTGATTTAACACTTGTCACAAGAGGTGAAAAGAGATAGTAAAAAGGCATTAGCGTAGCCTTTCCCCCTTAGTAAATCTACCTACCCGGATACCGTACACACACAAATCTATTGTAATCTACCCAGCACCCTAACTACCATGAATAAATAATCCACATCCCTACCCCAGTTCCCCGCAATCCAGCACCAGGACATGTATACTATGACTGTCCTAGAGTATTTGCTGCCCTGCAAGCCCTCGTCATCTAAGCTTCACAGTTAGTCGTTTTCCCTTGTCGGCGATGGTACCTAAAGCTTCCCCGATGCGTTCGAAAAGTGAAACTCTCTGAGAGCCTCCTATGGCATCGATTAACCTCGATGAGGGGCCACTAATGGTAAGTGTACCGAAACTCATTACGAGGGCCCACCGCCTTGCGACGGCTAGCCTAGAGTCGTAATTCTCGGTAGTAATGCGGCGGTGTTTAGCTCCCCGCCGTCTTCCGCTTTCGAACATAAGCGGCATCCGGGTCAACTTCGCTTCACCCGTCAAGCTTACTTGCAACCACACACCCCGCAGAGTCCAACCCAATACTGGGGACACGCTGGCGTTTCACTTTCGACTCAGAGGTACGCCAACGTATGGTTCGGTTCCCAGTCCCTGCGTACCAGAGTAAAGTCATCCTGGTCCAACTGTCGATATGCCGAAACACATCTTCCTATTACTCCCCGGATCCCCGGGGAGGTTTTGCGGTAGGTGGCCTAGCGTTCGAATGTTCGTGAAGGGTAAAAAGCATTCGTCACTCCCTTCACGAACCCTCTAAGGGATACCGTTCAAAAATCCCCTGAAAGAGAAAAAAGCGTACAAACCAAAAGGCTTGTACGCTATGGCTTATGAAGGATAAAGCGTTCGACAATCCTTCCACAAGCCTTCCAAGGGATACCATTCGAAAAATCCCTTGAAATAGAGAAAAATCGCGTACAAACTTTTGTTTGTACGCGATGGTGTTTTTAACATCTCACTCAACGCAAAGTCTTCAGTTCGGAAGTGTATCACAACTCGACTTACTGACTTTATACGAAGAGAATTTTGATGAAAGGGACACCCTTCTGTGAGACATCCCAGCAACTTTCGTCTGGATGAGAAAGTACTTCGGTCCGGATGTGCCCCAAGGCAGACCTCGAAAGGCCCACCTCAGTATTTTGACGCTGCACGTAGTACACCCCGAAGGATGTCTACTTTAATTTAGCGGCCGTCCCTTCATCCCTAGGTAGAGTCTCCCTTGACGAAGTCGCCCAGATAGAATAATCGTTAACGGCATATCTCCGATAACTAAGCGTGTTAGTAACCAAGAAATATCGCATGTTAAACAGTTGATCGCCGGCACAGGCTCGACGAAACAACTCGATTTCGAGGCGCACTAGTGGCAATCCTCTTCCTCCACTATCGTAGGAGGTATATATCGGACTCTCGGAATTGGGGGCCGAGTCACTCACCCTCACCCAACTCAGGAAATCTGAGAGCGGGTTTCTAGAAGTAGCTAGCTGAATGATTTGCATCGGGTACAAAACCTCAGGAGTGACAGCAGGTATCAATGGAAGACGATCGCCCACTGGAACCTCGTGCAGAATTCCTGTGAAAAAATAATAAGTGAGACAAAGCACATTATTAGGGAAAAGGATAACCAGGAAGGAGAAGATAGGACAGCAAAATAAAACAAAAGAATTGTCAACAGGAATTGACACTAATTTTCCCAACTTTAAATAAAATAAACAGATAATAATAAACTCCTACGGCTTAACGAATTACCTGTAACAATTCCTCGGGATCCCGGGGCTCTAGCTCCAGGTCAATCCCACGGCAGGCCAGTGTTGGAGGAGATCCACTACGTCGGCAGTAGTCGATTGAATCGTCTTCTTGACAGCTGGAAGAGAGACGCAGTCGTACGAAGACGGCCGATCGCACGGACGAACTCTCGCTTCGTACCGATAGCAGCGCAAGGCGCATGCGAGCGCGGACGAAACGAGCCGAGTGCCGACGGAGAACAGAGCTCGGTGAACTACGGTCGAGAGTGTGTGGTTGCGGCGTACATTAAAGCTTTCACTGGCTGTTATTACGATTCCTTATTAAATCTTGGTGTGAGAGCAGAGCGTGGCAAGCGAGTAGAGACTTTATCAATCGGCTGCAGTTTCGAAAGGTGAGTGCGTATGGTGCACTTTCCCCTTTTCTTCAATTAGTCGCGAATTCCCGGCCCGCCCGCGTGTGTGTGCGCGTATTATTCCCCGCCATCTTACTGTTTTTGACTCTCTCCCGCGTTTCCCCTCTTTTCCATGCGCTACGCTAAGTGATTGCTTTACACTAATTAATTATTCGAGATTAGCAAGCGACTGGTGCCCGAATCCAGTTATAAGTCATTTTGTTATTTCTAAATAAATCTTATCACTAGTTTTCTAAGCTCCCCGCGTATTTATTGAGAAGTCCCGCACCCTGATCCCCAGTGCGGTGTGATATTATATACAAATATGTTGGAGTATATCGGAATAAATATAAACGGAATAAACAAAGCTATGGTAATAGTGGTAAAATTAATTATCGTTTAAATTTTGAATATTTAATATATAATATAAATTAATATTTATTATAATAAAGTAGAATTTGCGATTCAATTATATATATATATATATATTAACTGAAAAACTTGTTTCTTAATTTTAATTAAAAATATTTAGTTTCTATTAGTTTAATTAAATTTTTGTCTATTTTTTTTATATCTATAACATTATCTATTCTATTAATTAATTAAAGATTACCTGGTCCTTTGTTTATTCTTCGTTCCACAATTATAGCCATTTACGTGAAGACCGGCCATGAATCTCTGTCTCTCTCTCTCTCTCTCTCTCTCTCTCTCTCTCTCTCTCTCTCTCTCTCTCTCTCTCTCTCTCTCTCTCTATCAATAACCTCAATAATCCTGAAAACAAATTAATAATAAACAAATAGAAAATTATGAGCATTTAATTAATTGTAGGATATAATATTATTAAATTATATTCTATTATTAAAAAATAGTATTACTTCACTTACGCGTAAAAATATACGGAACACAGTTTTTTCCCCGTACAACGATGACAACAGTGCACACACTATCTAAAATCTTTAAGTAAACAATGACGACATTTTGTTTATTGATTACCGTTGCCATGACGATATTAGCGGAAAATATTTGAAAGAGGCGCAAAGCTTTTTGTGCCAGCTCCATGCCGTGATGGTCACTTGATACATATCGGCTCCTCTAAACCGATTTTAACTAATTTGTGCGAGGAAACATGCAAATATGGAGCGTGTTACTTCCTACATTCTTAAGACATATTAATGCAGGTCATCAATGCTTCGTATCGTAAATTACTTATTTTCAAATCGATAATTACGCAGGTAATTTTTAAATATTTCAATACTTACAGTTATCTCTGGCAATCAGTTTAGTAATCATTTCATATTTATAAGGTAAATCAATTTTAAATTCTTTTTGGCTTTTGATTGGTGGGAACACTAGAAAATCTTAGCTTTCTCATTGATGGAAGCTTTGACGCTTGGGAACAATGATCATGACTCGATCGTTTCATAACACGTACACATAAGGCTCTCAGATTTTTATTAATATAATTTATACAAAACATTTATATTGAAATCTTAAGGCAGATAATGATTCAGAAAGAATGCGCGCTTCAAATGATACAAAAATTTTTATCATTTGTGCTTATTTTCATTCATTATTCAGAGCAAATTAAAATATGTTTGTAAAGCGTTTATTAATAGGGACATTTACCTTAATTAACTTATTTATCTTATGTATTGCACAAATTTATTGCAGAAAAACACTTCAAAATTTTTTTTGCCCTACCGGGAATCGAACACCGTGCGCACGCATGACAAGCAAAAAACCTAACCATTACGCTAACGCAACGCTTGCCTACAAATTTTCGAAATTTGTATATAATGATTTCCTGCTAATTAAAATTTTTATAACCAACCTGTTTAATAAAATTACAAAAGTGCTTAGAATACAATTTTTTAAATTATATTTTATTATAGTTTGTGACGTATACAATTTTATACCACATATTACATACCTGGAATTACAAGTGTCGGAAAACCTAAAGAGACGCGCCTTGCTCTCTTTAGAGCACCTTAATATGTTAGTTTATTATTAATTTTTGTTGCGTGTGTTTGAGGCAAAATACTGAGATGCACACCTTGCCATCTCAATAGCAGCTCATAATATATTTATGTGGAGGTAAGTGTAGGGTTTTGACTCTTCCCCTAATCAAGAAAAGAAAAGAAAAGAAATAAGTTTAGAAAATAGAATTCATTACCAATGTAAGTGTATTATGCCAAGGAAGTGTACAATACGCAATGTTGATGTCTCTACGAAGCTTATAATGATAGAAATGTTTTACAACATTTACAAAAATGAAACTCTTAATACTACCAAGCAAGTGGACCACGCACAATGCTGGTATCACTACGAAGTAATATTGAGTTTGTGAAGAGTTCGCCTTTTCTTGATATCTTCTATCCTTATATTAACTTAAATACTATTCTTACTTGCTAGTTTATAATATCTTATCAAGTCCCTCTATCGGTTTTACCTATAAAGTAAAGATTTACATTAATAATAAATAATAATATTTAAGTAAGTATTATTAATTATTTATAAATTTTACAACTTTTACAAAAATGCTTTAAATTTACTAATAATTTGTCTAAAATTTCATTTTATACAAAAAATATAAATAAAATTAAATTATTTATGGTTCCCCGCGTAAAAATCGAAACCATTGGCAATATATTTGCAATATATTGGCCATACCCATTGCAGACATATTGCAAATATTTGGCACAAATAATTGCAAAAATATTGCCAATATTGCGCCAAAAAGCATCCTGCGCAATGTCACCGATATTTTGGCAATGGTTTCCAAGTTTTTTTTATAAAGTTTGTAACTTTTCTATTTTAGATATTTAAAATTAATTAAGTAACTTCAAATATGTATATTATAACTTTTAATGCTTATTAGATTTAATATTTATACGCTATTAACTATTTAAATAAATGCTCTTTTTTATGGTATTGTTCAACAAATTTTATTCACAGTCTTTAGAATTAACAGGATCAACTACGTAACAAGTATTTTTACAATTTGACGAAATATGGCAGCATACGTACATTAAATCTACTACATCAACAATAATTATTCTATTATCTTGCTTTGTACACTTATTAATAAAATACAATGACTGCTCTTCTATATTTACAATGAAAGGATTTGTTGAAATATATGGTTTAATAAGTGCATAACTTTTACCCTGACAAGAGCAAGTTACTTGACAATCGCAATTAGTAATGCGTATAAATTGATAAATACTTCCAACGTATGAATGAGTACCAACTGCGTATTTAACAAAATAAGATTCGGTTTTTTTATTTCCTTGGTACATTTCCGAAGTAAATAACTGTCTACGTTTATATAGTTTTTTAAAATAAAATGCATTTGATCCTCGAAGATTATATTCTTTTATAATTTCTTCAGCTTGTTGATTTTTTATTCTTGACGAGCTTCCAACTATGTACATAGAATTTTCGATCTTTCTTAATTTTAACGCCTTTTTAGGAGACATAAGTGCTTGGCAAAAGTTATGCGCATCAGAATTTCCCCTTAACCATTCGTGATGTAAGGTGTAGATTCTTATATAAATGCTTAAATTACTCGCAATTTAAATATTTGGGCTATTACTGCTATAAACAAAGCGTTTAATTTTTCCATTTAAATCTTCTAACGGAAAACAGGAGGTTGTCCACAGAGGGCCTAATCGTCTAACTACGGTAGGTAAATGAATAAGGGTGTGAACGTTGCTAGTCATATTTTGACAGCCGTAAAGGGGCTCAAATCTTAATAAAAATTCCTTGATTAGTTTTTCAGCTACATTGATTTTTTCAAGAGCAATTTCTTCTTCACATACCATGTAAACGGCTAACACGAGTAATTTATAATGTTTATAATAATCATTAGGCAAAATATTCTCCAAAATAGGAACAGAAAAATAAAAAAACCAATTTTTAAATTCTGACGCTTTCCAAATATGAACGTGATCCTTAATCGATTTTGGCCGCCTAGCTACAAACGTTGGTGGTTTTATCAACTTTAATTTCGAGTCGACCAAATCTACTAACACTGATACATTGAATTTCTCAGTTTTATATTTTGGTTCGAACCACAATTCTAACAATTTTTTTACTACTCCTTCAAACACACAATGCATAACATCGACCGAGGTAGACGTAACGAAATTAAAGCAAATTTTTGATAACAACGTGGGGCCTTTTACACCACATATGGGAGTACGATTTTCGATCGCTTCTTTAGCAAACCTCAAAGTTTCGTCATTTGTACGTAGATACAATTCGCTTCTATAGGGGTACACGCGAGTTTTGCAGACAGTTACGCCGTCCTGCTTACAAACTTGGCACCCAAATTTACCATTATAGTGGTTCAATGCCATGAATAACGCTTTGGCTGGAAAGTCACAAGTACCGCATATTATTAATCCCCGAACTGTTACAATTTTATTTAGGTCTTTAACTAATATTTCTACCCCCGTATACAAACTTCTCAAAGCAGGCATAAGCGGCTCTAAAAATATATTTGGGTGTGGTTTTTTTTCCCCAAACCACAACGCCAATATTATTATATTCTCTAATTTGAAACGCTCCACGTATGGAAGCTCGAGAATTATTAAAACGAATGCCCATATAGAAAATTTAGAACTTTTATAAATCTGTATTCCGTCAGTATACCACATAAAAGAGAGTCGATACAAGTTACATACAAACTTATTAGGTTTCGATAGTTTTCTATAAATCGAACCGTCATAAATATCTTTTATTTTATTCATATTTTGATTATTATTGAATGAAGCATTAACTTTCAATTTTTTATAAAATCCAGGGCGGCTAAAAAATGATTTTAACTGAAATAATAAAGGTATTTCAAGGAAGTAATTTCTTTACTTATCAACATTACAATTGCAAGAATTCCCATTGCTTAAAATTAAATTATCGTCAATTGCTTCGTCGTTATTAGTATATGTATCATCGTTTGAAATCAAGAAATTGCAATCCGTACAGTAAAAATGTTTTTTTAAATTCTTGTTGCTCAACGTCATGAAAATATCTCTTAAATTTGAATATACTGACAGGACATTTGTTCGGTTTCGGTAAAATTAACGCGATAAATCTGAGAAAGTATTCTACATGAGTGTCTGGAAGACGCAGTTTCGATTTTAGTGCAGCAACGTATAAGATAAATTCTAAAACTTTCATCGACGCTCCAGCGTACAGCTCCTCGTTCATAGGTAACTCTTCTTTCGAGGTTTCATCTGTTTCACTGTCGCTCGATTGTGCGTCACTCCACTCGTCGAAATCGTCAAAATCATCTAATAGTAGTAGTAATAATAATAATAGTCAGATAAGTGCATAATTTGATTTAATTCGATTTTCATTATAATTTACATATCAATAATAAGTATATCTGATTAAACGAAATGTTTCCATTAATTTAAATATCAAATTTATCAAATTCGTCAATTAAGTAATTTACAATAAATAATATATAAAAAAATTAACAAATACAGTTACGAAAGTTTAATTATAATTTAAATCAAACTAATGATAAAATTTATGTGAAAGACGTGAATAATTAATTTCGAAAGTAAATCTAACCCTAGTAGAAAGATTAAGGATTTGTTGATTAATTTTGGGTTATGATAAAAACGTCACAATATCATTCTTTCATTATTGTCGACAAGAACAATTAATTTTTTTTATATTCTAGTTTTAATAAACTTTAATACTGACTGAGATTAGTAAAAAAAATCTCATTTCATAAAGTAAATCAACAAGAATTGTTTGTTTTCTATTACGGACTTCGTTGAATTATTTATGTACAATAAGTAATTAAATTAACCATGATTGCTGCAATTCTCATTTAATTCTTCAGTAACATTTTCATTTCCTATAGTCTCAGCCCCAAATTCTTCTTGAACTGTACAAGGGCTTCTGTATTCGAATTTTGCACTTTCGTTGTTTAGAATCTAAATCATGTAATTGCGCATTATTAATTTGTATTAAAGCAAAAAATAATAGACTTGAATATTTTGAAAAATTGTTTTTGTATTCAGTACGATTTAATAAATTAAAGAAAATTTAGTGTCGATTAACAAAGTAGAAGTTTCCAAAACAGCTGTTTTGCTCCCTCTGTTTCAATTTTTAAAAAATACTACATAATGTTTCCATTATCGAAACCATTTGAACAAGCTAAAATTTACTTTTTTTTTCTTTTACGTAATATACTATTAAGCAAGTTTACTCTTTTCTTTATTCTTTAAATTAATATATAAAAAAAGAAAAAAGGTATCTAAAATTGAATAATAACAATTAAATAAAATGTATTTAAAAGTATTATAACCTTACTTACGTTGCAGGTAATATTCGTAGTATCTGCTACTATATTTTTAACAATTTCTATTTCACTTTCTGAAAAGATTCTATTTGATCGTTTTTTCAAACAATCTGAATAATCGTCAAAAAACACTGGGCGTTTTGACATTCTCTTAGCGAGTAAATAACTTTTTTAAGACATTGAGAATAATATTCCATTCACGCTGACAGTTCAAAATTGTAACCTTTCGATAAAAGACACTAGAACAACGTGAAGTTAAACCATCACACATTGTCATAAGCATCGTTGTTCATATAGTGTGCTAACCAACCACGTAACCAATAAATGGTGTGTCAAAAAGAAGGCAACTCGGGTTTTCTTAACCATGAACGTATTAGTTTTCTGGTTAAAATCTAAAAATACTAGTATAATTCCGGAAGAAGATCTACGACCAATAAAGGAAGTAGGTGAAACTACCGAAGCCTTTTATAAAAATAGAGTTTACAAGGCAAAAATCGTACAAAAAAGTTGTAAGTAAGAAGCTGATTTTTAATTAAAAATTCTTAATCATAAAAATAAAATAAATCAAACAAGAATATGTATTTGAAAAGTAAATATATGTGTTTATATTAATTTTAGATGATAAGCAGTATTTAAATCACTTACAAGTAAATACTGATGGCGAAATAGTAATTAAGGTTAAGAATCAAAAAAATTTACTAAATAAGAAGGCAGAATTAAAAACGATGATGAAAATTTCAAATTTAAATCCCGTTTTTGATGGGAGCGACTTATCCAGCTCTGATGTTGAAACGGAACAAGTAACTTCTATTAAGGTAAACTTAAATTGATAATCAAATGATATTAATTAAAGTATTATTTTTTAAAATATTTTAATAAAGTTAAAATGTAAGCAGACACAACAAGAAAAGCTAGTTGAAGTAGGTGAGCAACAGCAAGATTACGGCAAGGAAAATACACGTAAAAAAGAGTCAAAAATGCGATGCGAGCAATATCGAAAAAAGGAAGAGAGAAAAAACATCGATAATCGGCCAAAGGAACGAGAAAGAGAGCGACACCGAGAGGAAAAAGGACAACGTGTCGTACATGATAAAGGAGGGCCAGAAATTGTAGAAGAAATGGTGTTAGAATTAGAATCGGAGGAAGATCAAGAAAGCGAAGCAACGCAACAAATAAATCGTGAGAGAGAGCAAGATAGGGAGAATGAAACACAGCGTGAAGAGGATCGAGCAAGAGAGCGAGAAATGGAAGAGAGGCTGCGAGAGCGAGAGCGGCAAGAAGATCGAGCGAGAGAGCGAGAAATAGAAGAGAGACTGCGAGAGCGAGAGCGAGAAGTCGAAGAAAGGCTGCGAGAGCGAGAGCGGGAAGGAGATCGAGCGAGAGAGCGAGAACGACAAGAAGAATTAAATCGAATTAGAGATCGTGAAATAGAACGAGAAGTAGAAGAGAGACTACGCATGCGAGAGCGGCTACGAGATCGCGAAGGAGAGCGAGAACCTAGGAGAATACGCGAAAGAGAGCAAGAAAGACAAGGCAGATATCACGATAACGAAAGAGATAGACAGCGATCTAGATCGCCCCAAAGATCTTTAAATGGTGGAGATTCAAATAATGATGTAATTATTTTTTATAAATAATTTAATGCAATCTTGCACGCATATATTTACGCACGTACATGATGACAAGCATGTATGAATGCTACACACGCACACGCACACGCACGCGCATACGCACACGCGTACACACAAACACACACAATTATGCAGATCATTTATAAAAAAATATATCTTCTATAATATAGACAGAGGAGGATCCTCTCGTGCTCTGTCGACAAGGAGGCAATGGTCGAGTACTACTGTGTGAAGCATGGAACGTGTGGATCGACAAGGCGCAGCTGACATACTTCCAACGCTGGAAGAAATATCCAAAAGAAATGACACGGAGGTTGTTGAAAACTCTAGTCGGAACACGGAACCTCAAAAATATGACGGCGAGAGGAAAATCCAAAAGACGAGACCAGATTCCAGAAGATATAATGAATGCTACAGAATGTAATCAAAATTATTGAAATACTTATTTTAACTAATAGATTGGCACATGTTAAATATCTCAAATATTTCAGATTACGTAAATGAGAAGTGTTCGTCAAGTTTAACCCCATCGGAGTTTACAACGCTTGTAAATATGATGTGTGCTTCACTGCGAAACCCGAGACATTAACTTCTTTATTATTCATTTCAGTTTGTTGTATGTTAGCGTTTAATTGCGTTTAAAATAAATAAAATTTAAACTTTAGTTCTTATTCGTTGACTTATTTCATTAATAACAATAATATGTATATGCATCCAATAATAATTATTAACTGTTTTGCATAAAATTTTTTAATAAATATATGTATATATATAAAAACTTGGAAACCATTGCCAAAATATCGGCGACATTGCGCAGTATGCTTTTTGGCGCAATATTGGCAATATTTTTGCAATTGTTTGTGTCAAATATTTTCCATATGTCTGCAATGGGTATGGACAATATATTGCAAATATATTGCCAATGGTTTCGATTTTTACGCGGGTTTTATTAATTTTAATAATTTTACAACTAACTAATTTAATTTTATTAAATAAAAAAAAGTTTACCTTTGCCGGGATTCAAACTCGGTTATTTAGTATGACAAGCCTATACGTTAACCGTTACGCTACCATTTACTTAATTCTCACTATATATGTATTGTAACGGGGTGGGTACTGGGGAAATGTAAGGCCCCCGGTTAGGCCTAATTTGTCCCAACTTACCCACCTTAAGTGTGACTGTAACCGGTAAAACACTATCAACAATCGATATTTTACGTTAATCGGCGAGAAAGATCGTCTCGCCGAGTCGATTTATTAAATAAACAATTAGATATTAATAAACTAACAATAAATCAACGTTAAGAATTTAAGGGGAGTCGTACCGATGACTACCCCCGAGGTCAGCGCGAAAATAAATAGTCAAAGCCTATTAACTACCTATTTATTAACTATCGAGTTATGAGCAACCGATCCGGGAATGATCGTCTGCTTAACCTGATAGCTATACGTCACACCGTATGACGTATGTATCTCTGACGTAGGGAGCTCTGACATAGAAGCTTCCTACGTCATGCACGCCTTCTCTCGTGAAGTGGCTCCCGCGAACCACCGACCTGTCTACCCGGGCGGGATTTGTCACGAGAGGGGAAAAAGAGGAACGCTTCCTCACCTGGACCATACCAGGAAAATCGGGGTACAAAATACTAACTAGACACGCGGGTTTAAACGTGGTGCACCACTTACCGCGAATCTAGATATCTCGTCTAGGCGGGAAGAGGCTGGGCCACGGAGAGAGAGCTTGTCTCGTCAATATCCCTCTCTCTCTCTCACTCCTACTGTCGGGAAGGCTGCCTACTCCTTGCTGCCTTTTTCTACTCCCAATGGGACGTGCTGCTCCGCACGCCGACGTGGAGGTTGGTGGGGAGAAGTCCTCACACCCACACACTAAATGCACCAATCCTTCAGCCTTTATTTCCACGTAAAAATATCACCCGTCATCAACTCGTTGTTGTTGCCGTGCGCGCGCGAACTCGATCTGCCAGCCAAGCGCGCATTCTTCTCGCGCGTTCGTGCGCGCGCCGCGCTGTATATCCTCTTTCGCGTTGCTTACCTGATCGGTAACTCGCTTACCGTTATAATATCTGTACCCTGCAGTCACAAGTTATAATAGCTACATTATTCGTGGAAAATAAATATCTATATACTTTAAATATAAAAAGCCAAATCCAAATAAATATTCATCAATAAATAACTTTTGAATAATTTGAATGAATTTTGCTTTATTATTTTTGATTGATTTGATTGCCAACTGAAGAATTATGGTTAAAACATAAAATGAAAAATCCGAAAATATGTATAAAAATACTTTTTCTAGAGAGTAATTTTTTGTATACTTTTATAAACGTTTACTTATCAAACAAATTTTTTCAAGACAATTTACTGTTACTGTATTAAATTGTTTAAATCTATAAACAAAAATGTGGTGGAGTTACTTTCTATGTGAGAAAAATTTTTCGATTAAGGGGGTGTCATACTCAATTAACAATTCAACTTTCGCGCCACAAAATAGCAGACGAACAAAACAACTAATTTACTCATAACAATTAATAAAAATAAATCTACGCAAAATCAAGATTTAGTTGCCCTCCGTTGCGTAATTATCTGTTATTTTACAAAGTTTTATGTTATTAGAACAATATGCCGCCGATAAAATCGTGAAAAATACAATTTTTTTGTATTTTTCATTGTTTTCTCGGCGACATTTTGTTACGTGACATATAATATAACTTGAAAATTTGTAAAATGATAAATAATTACATAAAGAAAGACATCCAACTCCTGGTTTTGCGTAAATTTGTTTGTATTAATTGTTATAAGTAAATTAGTTGTTTTTTCGTCTGCTATTTTGTGGTGCAAAATTTGAATTTTTATTGAGTATGATACCCCTTTAAATAAATTGGTAAAATGTTTTCTTTTCAAAAAGTGCATTACGAACATAACGTATATAGCGCTGGCTACAATCGTGTAAGAAAAACAGATGATTCGCAGTAATAAAATTACGATCTGGTGATTACTATAGTGAAAATGATTACATCACACATATGTTATTCAAATTTATTGACATTACATGAGTGTAATTTAATTTTCCAGACACTAAAATGCAAATAATAATTCCCTAGTAGAAATGGAAATATCAAAAATGCTCTGGAAAGTAAGAACTAGCTTGAAAAAATAGTTAATTCTTAGTCATCTATGGAACGCATTTCTTTGCATTTTACCGACAGTCAATAGAATAAACAAAACCTCGAAATATTAAAATAAAGTTTCTGAGTGATTCTGTTGAGAAAATGCGATAATCATTATGTAACTCGATCGGTTTCATCTATGCATATACAATTTCTTATTTGCTTACCTCCGAAAAGTAGTTATTCGAAAGATATTTCAAGTTATATGAACTTTTCATCAAATTAATCGACAACATTTTTTATACCATTTTCGTGGCCTAAAATTACACAGCTTCTTATGTAATTTAAAATTGCAAAAATGACATTTTAACCTAAGAAATGGCATATTACATCGTAATATTCATCGAATTCAACTAAATGAAAGTATTAAATGGCTAGGAAAGGTTAAAAGACCGTTTCATTCATACTCGAAAAATCTTTACATTTTCAGCCCATTTTGATTGAAACTGCCTTTTTACAACCATGAAATTGAATCGATTTCTACTAGGCTTGTGATATTATAAAAGTAATTGAATAATTTAACTATAAAATAATTTATCTTGTGAAAATAATTCACAATAATTGTTTAATTAAGAGCAAATTAAGTTTGCTAAAGTAAAAAATATATTCAGTACTTAACTTTTTTGATTAAATACTCGTAATGTCTATGAAGCATTATAGATGATGATATATGGAAAATAAGTTTTTTACTTGCTCGTCTGAAGTCTGTTAAGGGGAGGTCGTACAAAACTGGTTGATTAGTTGACAGATTGGACATATTTGACAATTTAAGGTTATAAAAAAATAATTATAGAATCATATAATATGTAGTAACATACAGAACAATAGATAAGGCACACCGCATGTACGTCTCGCTAAGCACTCAACACTAATAGCTGATAGGTCGATTCAACAGATCGAGGCCTATAGGAATATTACACAGCGCCACCTTTAGGCAAAATAAAAAAAACTTATATTTTTCGCAGATAACCTCCAAAACTGTCTATTGTTTGCAAACTAATTTTAGCACATTTGCATCATTTTTTGTACAAAATGTTATCAGAGCGACATTATATACTGTATTTTGATTGTTCTGTTAAAGTTTTGTATCATAATATAACATAGAAGCAAAAATTAGTGAAGAACCGTAATAAAACTGCATTTCATACAATGATCAGATAAATTAGGACAAATAATAATAATACGAAATTTTTCAACTCCATTAAGACCAGAGCGCTATTCTATAGACCAAATGAATCATTATTGAAAAATTTGGAGTAATTTGATCCATTAAAAGAGAAGAATAGTGCAGAATACAAATTTAATTTTATGAACTGTCATATTTGATTGACAGTTTTTTCTGTTACGACCTTCTCTTAAGACGAAAATTTTTGCATTTTCTAGTTAAAAAAGTTTATTCTTTTATTATGTGTTTAATGTTATAGGATGTTAGGGGTAAATAATTACAATTTCTTTCGTCTTTACTCATCTAAGAATCTGGAAGTTGTCAGTTGATAAAATTCAAAATCTAGAGAAAACTTATCCCTAGTTCGAGTAAGAATTGCGCAAGATTTAGAATAAAACATTTAATAATTTTTATTCCACACTCGACTGAAATGGCCGCTTTTTCCCCTGATATATGGGGCAAAAGGAGCATATTTTTTCCGCAAATAATTTAGTAAGGTAAAAGTAAAATTAGCAGGGCAAAAGTAAAATTTTGAGGAAAATTTATTTTTGTTTAAGGGGGTACCATACTCAAAAATTACCGACAAAGCGGAGATAATTCAGTAAACTGCAGTGTACTAGTAGCGCCATCATACGTATATAATTTTACTATCTCATATTGAAAGCGTAGATGGCGCTATCAGTATACTAATAGGTTATAACTTATTTGACTAAGAATAATAACAATATATATAATAATATTAATAATAATACTCATATTTAGAGTTGGTAATAAGGTTGGTAATAAAAATGTTCAACCTTATGTTTTACACCGAAATCATATAAATGGGATTAAATACTCATGAGTTGGTATATCATAATTGAATACATCAATCATCAAACAATTATAGGCATCTATTTTGAACCAAAATCCTACTATCTGGATTGAATACTCATATGAGTTGGTAATAATATAGTACTTATCGATAATGGTGCGAAAATCGTTTTTCGAACGAGTGAAAATTTTATAATTAGAGCAAAGCGATAAAGATACTCGCTGAGTTGAAACACATCTGTTACCCGTGCATCGAACTATATTTTTTGATACATAAGGTGTATTTGCAATTTTTAAAAAACAAACAGTGCGTAAATCCTATTTTGCATACTTTGTATTGAAGACAATTTGTTACAATGCTACTTACTAGTTTATTATAATTGAATATACATGGATAATTAATCAATTGTAGCAACCTATTCTGCACCAAAATCCAACTATCTGTATTGAGCACTCATAAAATGAGTTGATAAATAAGTTTTAACTATTTTAGAATGTTTAACCCTACATTTTATACCGAAATCCAATTATTTGAATTGAATACTCGTATGAGTTGGTAATAATATTGACCTTAGTTATAATTGTACGAAAATCGTTTTTCGAACGAGTGTAAATTTTATCATTAGAGCAAAGCGACAAAGATACTCGCTGAGTTGAAACTCATCTGTTACCCGTGCATTGAACTATATTTTTTGATACATAAGGTGTATTTGCAGTTTTTAAAAAACAAACAGTGCGTAAATCGCATTGTGCAATGTTTGTATTGAAGACAATTTGTTACAATGCTACTTATTAGTCTATTATAATTGAATATACATGGATTAGTAATCAATTATATCAATATTTGTAGTCACTATCCTTACACGAGTGTCTTAGATTTTCATCGAGAATGTAATACTACAAAAAATTATTGTTCATTCATTAATGTATTTTAATAAGAAAAATTATTTAAAAATTTTTGAAAATGTACGTATGTATTTCAACAAGTTAATCGTTCCCATTCGTATCAAATTATTTGCATAGGTTTGTAAAGGAAATTAATTTAAAACTTACGCTATAACGTTTTTTTAATATATATAAAAATATTTAAACATGACATGATTCACAATTTTTGTAACGTAATTTTGTATGTAAAAATTGTGACAATGAAGCGTTGCATATATCAACGAAATTAAAACATACTGAAGCTACAGCAAATACCTACCTACCGGAATAACTAATCGATTACCTATATAAACCTACCTACCCATATAACTAAAGCCCTTCCTTATATCTGACTACCCGCACTGTATCTAAATCCTACCTACCCTTACAATTCTAATAGCCCATCCCAAGTCGCACTAAAACACACTGGCACTGGCCAATACACGTTATCCGGAAGGTGGAATGAACCTAGCAGAACTCAGCTTATCTTCAGGTCCGTCTAGGCACCTGTTGAGGAAGGTTGATAAAGTAGTAAACACAGGGGTTCCCAATAGCCTGACATGCACGGAGAGGTTGATCTGGAAGCTGTCAGCAGTTCATAGCCAAGGCGAAGAGAGCTACCCTCGATTCAGGGTATTCGGAGTCAGCATGCATGTAGCCAGTTCACTCTAGAAACAATACCATCTATTTTAGCGTATGCTAGTAGTATGTGAGGACCAGGATAAAAGAAGCACATACAGATGTATATTAATACTACTGCCGTATCTTAATAATACAGCTGTATGGTAGGAGAGACAAAACTGAAGTGAGGTTATGTTAGTGTTTACAAACTTTATGTACAGCAGATATGCAAATAATATATTTATGAAGACGCATACTAGCGCAAGCCCAAAAAGTAAGTAATTACCTGAAGCAATACATGGGATAGCTATGGCAACTTTGGTGGTCGACGTGATTAAGCAGGATAGAGGTGGCTCCGGGTGACGACGTTGGCGGCGCAGCGCGGTCGACATAGCGCCTGAAAATTATTAAGCGCCGTACTCATTAGTTGGCGGGCAAAGATTATGCACAAGATTAATACCTGAAGGGTATTAGCCAGCAGCGATGTCCAGGCGAAGAGGATATCAGCATGCAGCAGGATACCAGCTGAGCCACAAAGAGACGCGCGATCGAGACCGAGGTATGCGCATGCGCGCATGAAGATTCGCAGCAATCGGGAACCACAAGGAGTGGCTCCGCAGTGCAGCGTGAACAAATAGCAACTGACACATTAAATGCTGTGACCGACAATACTGATATGAAAGAGCTAAACAAAATTTTTTTGTGCAATATTAATATTTAATTATTTATTCAAAATAACGACTGAAATGCATAGTTGAAATAATTCGATACCATGATGGCAACAAACTTGACATTTGTAAAAGTCTTGACGTTTAAACAATTTTTAAATTTATCTTTTCTGAATCACTAGAACGCGAACTTGGCAGACAATCAAAAATTATCAATAATGATGAATAAATTTTTAATAATACAGAAATTTATTTTTAATAATTAGTTTAATTATTTACCCGAAATTAATAGCATTTTCTTTATCCACTAAATCTGAGCTGATTACATAGTAGCATATTCGCAAATATTTGTTTACGTAAAATAAATCTATAACTAAATAATTTCATATCCATTGCTCATTATGATACGTCAAAAATATCGAAGGTGCGCGTGAATGTACCACGATCACAGTATATTACACACGCAAAATTTGATAATTATTTATTAAAAAAAAAGCTGTACGCGAGAAAATAATAAAAGAAACGCCTTCATTTATCGATAATGTAAATATGTGTTAAAATTCAGACAAAATTATTATTGTGTTTTCGAGAAAAGTCTGACCAAAAATATAAATGCTATCCACGTCGTTGAGAATATAGTATTACATTAACACATGGTGGTACGTTCGAGACATCGAAGCTGCGCGCGCACGTACCACGATGTCAACGCGCTGCGAGTTGCACACGCTTTTTATGATAATTAATTAATAAAAATATAAAGCTGAATGCGAAAAAGTAAGAGAAGAGGCGCCTTGGTTTATTAATAACCTAACTATGTGTTGAATTTCAGATAAAAATGTCATTGCGATTTAGAGAAAAGTTTGACCAAAAATATAAATGCTATCCACGTCGTTGAGAATATAGGATTACACTTACACATGGTGGTACGTCCGAGACGTCAAAGCTGCGTGCGAACGTACCACGATGACAACGCGCTGCGAGTTGCACACGCTATTTATGATAATTAATTAATAAAAATATAAAGCTGAATGCGAAAAATTAAGGGAAGAGGCGCCTTCGTTTTTCTTAATAACCTAACTATGTGTTGAATTTCAGATAAAAATGTCATTGCGTTTTCGAGAAAAGTCTGACAAAAAATATAAATGCTATTCACGTCGTTGAGAATATACGATAACACTTACACATGGTAGTACGTCCGAGACATCGAAGCTGCGCACGAACGTACCACGATGTCAACGCGCTGCGAGTTGCACACGCTATTTATGATAATTAATTAATAAAAATATACAGCTGAATGCGAAAAAGTAAGAGCAGAGGCGCCTTGGTTTATTAAAAACCTAACTATGTGTTGAATTTCAGATAAAAATGTCATTGCGTTTTCGCGAAAAGTCTGACCAAAAATATAAATGTTATCCACGTCGTTGAGAATATAGGATGACACTTACACATGGTGGTACGTTCGAGACATCGAAGATGCGCGCGAACGTACCACGATGTCAACGCGTAGTGCGTCCTATACGCATTATTTGATAATTTATTAATAAAAAAACCTATATACACAAAAATAAGAGATGAGGTGCCTCTATTTATGAATAACCAAACTATGTTCTTAATTATAAATTTAAATCTTTTTGCGTTTTAGCAATGTCTTACCAAAAATATGCAAAATTTCCACCTCGTTGAGGTTAGGTTACCACTTGTACATGGTGGTACGTCCGAGACATAGAAACTGCGCGCGAACGTACCACGATGATCAACGCTTGTAATGTTTCAATAATCTAAACGATTTTTAAATTTATGTTTTGGTATCGCCACAACGCTACCTTCGCAGTCAATAATAAATTATCAATGTTTTCTTTTAAAATATCATCATGAAAATTGTGGTTTTTACAATAAATTGTAACCATAACATTTTGAAATTATAAGCAATGTGTTCTTTGGGCTGCACCGTACCTAGCGCCACCTGACGTAACTATTTGAAGTAGAATATCGTAATTATGTTTTTAATGTTATTTATGGTAATATAATCTATAATAATTATTGTTAATCCAATTAATTTAGAGAGAACGGGCACCTTGGGATTGCCGTAGACAATTGTAATGCAAAATTTCAGTCATAAATATTCTCACGTTTCGAGAAAACCCCGACCAAAAAATATTGAATTGGTCACGTTTACTTCATATTTTTGGTAAGACTTTTCTCGAAAAAGCAACGGAATTTCAGTCTGAAACTTTGCACAGAGATGCATCTTTTGTAAATGCAGGCGCCCGTTCTCATATTTTTGCAACTGGTGGTTTTGCTTATAAATAATTAATGGATTATTAGATTTTCTCGGTCGGTAAGGTAGGGAGGATAAATGTTGAGTATGGCACCCCCTTAATTTGGACACTTTTTTTTTAAGAACGTTTATTATGTTTTAGAGTTTCCTTTTACTATAATTAATTTATAACAGGTAACTAAAAATTTGAAGAACTTTGAAAAAACTTGAAAAACTATTAAAAAATTTGAAACACTTTGAAAAAATTTGGAAATTATCGGTCTCTCGTCCCATGGTCAAAAAGTAGCTACATTTCGAGCGCAGAATAAAATACTATATGTAACTTGCGGCAAAAGTAGATTTAACCCTTGGGTCGTTACTGCACTCATGCTAATGCAATAACAAATATGACTATTATATTCGTTTAATATTAAAAAAGATTAATTATGTGTTTCCCTACTCGAATTCTAATATACATTCATATATAGAGTAATTTAGTTTATTGTATTTCTTAATCAATATCATCTTACAGATGTTCATGTATCTCTCATAAAAATACATAAATATTTTTATGAGAGTTTTAAAACTTTAAAAATTTTGTTCATTTTCTTGTAAATTATGATATAATTGTTCAGTACAGATTCCCGTACAATTCTTATTTGTATCGACTTATAAATTTTCATATAAATAATTTATTGTTGCATTTCTATAAAAATTGCCGAATTTGTAAGTAATTTTATATTGTAAAAATTTATTTTACAAGATTAAAAGTATAAAAATCATAGAATAATAAAACAAGTAATATTTTCATATCATTATCTGGTTTTTCATATAAAATACTATAAGTTTACGCATGTTATCTTTATACAAAAGAAAATTCTTTTATGTTTTTCTCCACATAAATTACTATAAACCTAGGGAATACTTTTTATTTAGCGTTATTTGGCATATATACACCATATACAATGTTGTTAAGCAAGTCTATATACTTTTATTAAGCTATAAACTCAAATAATGAAAAAGCATTCGAAAATGGGTGATTGATGACTACTTACCCAACCCTGCTATAAACTAGTAATTTTATACGTCTTTATGTGGTTTCTGCACCCTGGCTTTAGTATAGATTTGGATACGAGTAATTAAATTTATACATTCAATAAAAAATACTTTATCATGTGTGTTTCGTTCAAACTGATTAATATTGTATAAATTATTTACTATACATATACATTCGTTTACCTAATTCGTGTTTCTGATAAAAAATTATAAATATTTTATACTGATCACTAATTAGAAAATCCGTGTAGAACTGTACAAAGTTTTTAACATTTTAAAATAATAAATTCTTATTAGGTTTAATTTATCTTAAATATCCTATAAAAATTATAAAACATGAATGACAAATTCATACAAAGAAATATGGAACAATATACTTATAAATTTTGATAAACTGTTTATATGTAAAATATTATACAGTATTATATATTAACTTATTTTTACGTCTTCTTTTATGTAATTTTTTTTATAGAAACGCATAGACATTTTAAGCGTATAGACACGTATAGGCGGAGATGGCGGTATCCTTTACTTAGCGAACGCGAAAGAAAATAAAGGGCAAATAACGAAAGTGAAAACACAATATTTACTTTAAAACAATAGCAATAATCTATTATCAAAAAAAGAGATAATATATGTGTGCCGTTGCACATGATATCGCAGGTGGATACACGAAAATAATAAAGAGAGAGAGAGAGAGAGAGAGAGACGACTAAACTGGCACTTACAGTGCGATGGTCGCAATAAGGAATTCTTAATTCCAGACGAAGTCCGCGAAGTCGCCCTTCCTTTTTGTATACAGGTATACGGAGTCGCCAACCAAAACCAATGAGAAGAGGGGGATGACAATTAAATGCACTAAGCAATTTAAACACCCACAAAGCACCCAGATGAACGTAACGTGAGATGTTGTCAATATAGACACGCGAAACGAATAACCGAAAATAATTCTTTCGAATTTTGAAATGAGTCTCTCGCCGGTCGAAATAAGTCTCTCGCCGGTTGAAATAAGTCTAAGTGTTCTCGCACGTACAAACCGAAAACTTTCTCTCTCTTGCCCTACTTTTACCTTTACGAAGGACCGCGAGAATCGCCGAAAATCACCATAATATAATATAATATAATATAATATAATTAACTATTATATTAATTCGTTATACTCCCCCCTTCCAGACGCTGGGTAGCCGAAGACGTACCAGCTCTGCATTTCTACTCTCTCACTCTAGGCCAGAAAAATAAAATAAAGAATATGTTTTCATATAATTACTATTTTATGAATAAATAAAATAAATTGATTAAAAAGCAAAACATTAGACAAAAGAAAATGTAAGCAGGCCAACATATAAAGGATTTCTCTCTTTATTTTAACAACAATTAAAAGCGATAACGCCTTACAAAGATCATAAAAAATCGCGAAAAGCCTAACAAATCTCGTAATTGGTACATATATCTTGGAATGCCATAAAAATTCTCGAAATACCCAATAAATCCCGTAATTAATGCAAATATCCCGAAACATCATAAAAATAACCGAAAATCTCAAACAATCCCGTAGTTAGTGCAGATATCCCGGAATATGTTAAAAATTCCCAGAATTCACAATATATTATGAGATATGCATATATATATGGGAAATTCC
Organism: Theocolax elegans; assembly: GCA_026168455.1. Taxonomy (NCBI): domain Eukaryota; kingdom Metazoa; phylum Arthropoda; class Insecta; order Hymenoptera; family Cerocephalidae; genus Theocolax; species Theocolax elegans. Next base: position 37,696,338 of record CM047428.1, read on the forward strand.
AACTGAAGTGGTCTGATCAAAATTTTAAAATTGCATCAAATTTTGGATACACTCTGGAAATGTTTTTCCGAAAATAGAAAAAATTTTTAGTTACTGGAATCTATTTGGACAAAAGTTATTCTAACCTCAAAAAGTGAATTTTTTCAAGTTTTTTTCAACACCAGCTGTGTTTACCGCTATTTAACTCAAAATCTATCAACTTTTTCTATACAACATTATATGTAACATTCGTTGCTAAATATATGTAGAGTTTATTATTCTGGGTTAGAATTTCTAATCTCAAGGTAAATGTCACATAAACTACATATCAATATTCAACTTGCAAAAAGTGTATGTACGTCCGAATTGACTTTTTATCCATCAACCTAAAAAAAAGCTTAAAGCGATATATTTCCAATGATCTGTAGCTTTTATATGGCCTTCAATTCTGTAAAAATTTATGATAATTTAAAGAAACACGAAATTTATTTAAAAATTTATATGGGAATTATCATGTTTATTTTTTGTAAATATTTTGTTTTACCTTTTATAATTTACCTTTACATAATACTAGGCTTTCATCTATGCACACATTTTTGCCTGGAATAAGAGCTGCTGAGAATTTACTTTGTAGATGGTCTATAATTGGTTCTATTTTCACTAAACCTATCGCGAGACATTATTTAACAGAAAATTGGAGTATAAAGTAAAGGATCTTTAGACCAATAGTCTTTCAAGTCACCTTTTCCATTAGAATTGAAAGGCCAAGAAAACATTCAAATTCATGTTTTGTAAGAGGAGACCAAGTTTTCATGATTCTGACTTTCATAGCGATTCGTCTCATCTATAATTCTTTAAATCAGAGGGGAATCAAAAAGTATTCAAAGTAATTGATTGCTTTATTCCCCGATATAGAGATTATAGGATTTATTTTAGAAGTACCTTGAAAATCTTTGATTGATGGATAAAAATACGCGTTTTCAAAAATTTGAGTCTCATCATAATCATCTTCTACCAAATCAACTTTATGAATTTCCTCATTCTCCAAATCTTGTACTTCAGGTTCAGACTCGCCACTACTCCAAGTTTCAATATCAGTTATTTTATCAAAAATAATTGCTTGTATTTTTTTGACAACTTAGTAAATAAAGAGAATGATGAAATAATAAGAAAATTATCAATAAAAAATTTTCTGCACGAAAAAATAACTATGTGTTGATCTGCAAAGAAACTAATAGTAATAAATAGTTTAAATAATCACTATGAAAATGTGTTTCATCAAACGCAACACTATTTGTTTCGTATTCAAAGCATTAAAATACGTTGGTATACCAATTTTCAAGTAGAAATACCGAATAAAAAATTTGACCTTGAAATCGCTTGAATCGCTATTAATTAAGTGGTCGATATATCGATCAGTCCCGTCCTTAAAAAGTTAATATAACAGAATGTACGACATGAAATATAAAATCTAATTCAAAGGATGGTAAAAATTTATAAGTTAAAATTATAATATGGAATGAAATATCTACGATATCAAAATTTGCTTTCGAAGCAGTCGACCGACTACTTCAGATATATGTAATACTAAAGAAACATTTGGTGGAAAAATTTTACTTGTTTTAGGAGATTTCAAACAAACATTACCAAATGTGCGATATGGTAGCCGTGCTAAAGTTACAGAAAATTCTCTTAAAAATAGTTATTTGTGGACTAGATTTATATGCATGACTCTAAATCTGTGAATATGCAATAATGACAATATTTTCAGACAACGGTTATTAGATGTAGGCAAAGGAAAATGTTGTAATATATTTAAAGAAGACAATGAATTACTTGAAATTCTTATTGATATAATAGCAAATGAAAAGGAAATCATTAAAGAAACTTTTGATAAAGAAATAAAGTAAAATGACATCAGTAATTTGAATGATAAAGATATATTAGCTTGTGACGTAGCGTTTCCTATATATATATAATTAAATAAACAAATAAAGACCTTCGTGTCTTTTTTATTTTCGCGTCTCAATAAATAAACTGTCGGGGATAAAACCTTTACTATTTCATATGGACCTTCAAATTTCTCGTGTAACTTCGCTGTGAATTTATCTGCTGCTTTTGATAGTACGTGCGTTGTTTTTAATACCAAATCTCCAACTTGAAATTCTACATGTTTTTTTATTTTTATTATATTCCTTCATCTGTTTCTCTCTTGCTTCATCTAAGTGTTTCGAGACAATATCCTTCAATGCATCTAACCTCTTCGCGCGATCTAACCAAACTGTTGGGTCCAATTTCATTATAGGTTTCTTTCCTACCTCTCTTCTTAGACTTTTCACTGGATGTGGATTTCGTCCAAAGTTTAGAAAGGCAGGGGAAACTTTTGTAGAAGATTGGACTGCAGTGTTGATTGCGTGGCGAAGTTCGTGGATATGTTCATCCCAGCAACGATAATCGTTCTTTACGAAAATGACGATCATGGTTTTTAGAGTCCTATTGCATCTTTCCACTGGGTTTGCTTGGGGGTGGTATGGTGGGGCTGTGACATGTTTGACTCCATATTCATCCAACATTGCCTTTAATACTTTGTTATCAAATTCTTTTCTATTGTCTGATAAAAAGTATTCCGGCGTTTCCTACCTAAAAAGTATTAGATCTTCTAATGCTTTTGCTACCGATTTCCCATCAACTTTCCTAATTGGTTTGACTTCAGTCTATTTCGTAAACAAATCGTGAAAAATACTCAAATATTTGTTTTGACTCTTGCTGGGTGGAAATTTCATCAGGTCACATACCTTGTCAATAATAATCTCCTGCTATACGGTCATATGTATTTTCTATACCTCCGTGTCCAACTGATGGTATATCATGAGCTTCCTGCATTCCTCTCTCACGATATTCTACGGGTACTACTAATCTCCAAGTTTCCTTCTTATGTACAATAGGTTCAAGCAATTCATCATATCTATATCTATGTAGCATTCCATCAACTACTCTCCAATTCGGAAATCAATCTGGAAATTTTTCTACATCACATAACCTCTTCAGATACAATTTATGAGGCCTGCGATGGCTCGGTCGGTAGGACGTCGGGCTCGTAATCTGGAGGTCTCAGGTTCGATTCCCGGCCCCGGCCGATTGATACAAGCACCACTGGGGAATGTATTTTCAACAAGTGCTTTCTTCATCAAGACATCGTAGGACCTCCGTCGCTGATTAGCACCGATTTGGGAGCATAAAAAGCATTTATCTTTTATTTCTTCAAATGTCGCTGCTTCCATAACATTATCATCACCTCCATCATCAAACATTCGCGATAGCGCGTCAGGAACGTGGTTAAGGGCACCTTTCCTGTGTACTATGTCAAAGACCCATTCCATCATTTCTAATGCCCACCTTGCCAGTCTACCAGATGGTTCCTTTTTGTTTCTCAGCCATTTTATTGCCATGTGATCTGTTATGACAGTGAAGTGATAACATTCGATGTAGGGTCTCAGTTTTTTAATTGCCCAAAGGACTTCTAGGTACTATTTTTCCGAAGTTGAGTAGTTCCTTTCAGCATCATTGAGGACCCTACTTATGTATATTATCGAGTGTTCACCATCATCAAAGTTTTGTGTCAGCACCGCACCGATGGCGTTGTTACTTGTATCCGTCTGTAAGCAGAAAGGCTTAGTGATATCGGGACGGGCAAGTACTGGGGCTCGCGAAATAGCATCCTTTAATTTCTCAAAAGCTTCCTGTTGTTCCTGTTCCCAATTCCACTTCACTGTTTTCTTTAATAGTTTTAATAAAGGTATATCTGATTCCGAGTCCTTGTCTAGGAAACGTGAGTACCAACCTATCATCCCTAGAACTCTTCTTAATTGTTTAACGTCTTTTAGAGCAGGATAGTTCTTTATTAGTGCTATTTTTTCTTGATTTGGACGTAAACCATCTTTATCCAACACATATCCGAGATAAGTGACGCTTGAAAAGCAACATTCACATTTATCTCTTGTTGTAATATGTAAATATATATGATCGTGATACTACTCCGAAATGGTACACGTCGCGCCATCTATTGGTATACAACGATTTTGTGCAGTCATACAAGCTCACGCGAGAGCAAGCGTACCGCGCATGTCTCGCGTCTATACTCTAAGCGCCTATTATGTACTATACCATACTTCGTGTATAGAGTCTGACTATGATGTGCTGAACTATATACTCTTCTCTATCTACGCCAAGTGTAGTCGGACGTGCCGACAGGCTTTTACCACTTTACTTTAATTTACAATATATATTATATTATTATCAAAACCTCACAGTGTTATAATCTAATTATTTATCCACCACTCCAACATGGTAGCAGAGTATATTAAAACTTATCTTCTATAATGACTCTCAAGTCTTATAGAAATAATCAAAAGTGAGGTTAGTAAAAAGCCATGTGTATTGAAGAAAATTCAAAGTGAAAAAGATTGAATCAAGATTAAATAAAGTTGAACAATATACGCACAGAGATGAAGGGAAATTCATCAGCTACAGAATACTAAAAAGAATTTTAAAAATAATTGAGAAATAAGTGCGATGTCAATGGATAAAAGACGGCTGGTGAAAAACGTGGCAACGTGCTAGTACAAAGCACATGGCATAAAGTGAGGTTAAGCACATGTTTTCGTGGCTTAAAAATATAATAAAACAAGAGCATGAACTAGATGCTGAAGATAATGAATTACATGAAGACATAGGGAATAAGATTCGAAAAATACTTTTGAAAGAAACTGAAAAGATTATAGTGATAAAAAATCAAGTGTACGATAATATAAAAGTAAACGATTTAAAAATGGCTAAACAAGCTAAAGTTGAAAATATCATGATACCCATTTTTGATGGAGCAAATTTTTCAAGCTGGAAGATTAGATTAATGATTTTGTTAGAGTACAAGGAGTGTAAAGAGACAGCAGTCAGTAAAATAACTGCAGCATACAAAGATAAAGAAAATGAGTGGAACAAAATGGATTTAAAAGCAAGAACATTAATTATCAGTACTATTTCAGATAAACAATTAGAGTATGTTGGTGAATGTACAACAGCTTTTGAGATGATAAAAAAGTTTGTTAAAATGTATACGACTCAGTCTATAACCCTGCAAATTATATGCAGAGAAAAAATCGAAGAAATTAAATTAAATAATTTTTCAACAGTTGAAGAATTTTTTGCTGAATTTGAAAAAACTACATACGAGTTTAAAGCAGCTGGTGGTAAGTTAGATGAATCTGAAAAAATGCGGTACTTGTTATAACTGCTGTTGTTTATACTTGTTATAAATGTTATAACTGCGGAAAATCTGCACTGAGAGAATTTTTGAGCATCCGCTGTAATTGCTCAAGTCAGCTGCTGCACATAACCTTTTGGGCATCAACTCTACTAATTTTTGTACCGATGCTGCCCAAAAGTGAGGATTTTTCGCTGTTTGAGCGACACTAGCGCCACATTTGGACGTCTGGTGTACAATTTTTGTACAGTATCTGCCCAAAACGCTCGTGCGAATACTGTAACGCGTTTTGGACGTCTGGCGTACTAGCACTTATAGCATAGGTCCAAAAATTTTCTCAGTGTGGGCATTTCAAGAAGGACTGCTGGCATGGTCAACAAAACAACCGAGGTCAACAGAGCAATCGAGGCAGAGATGCTCAAGCCAACCAAAGTCAACAAGGTCAACTAGGTTACCAACGCGGCTTGAATTGAGGTGAAAGCTACAGTCGTATTCGAGGACGAGGTTTATCAGGTTCACAACGAGGCGAATCATCAGGTGAACAACGCAACAACTGCCAATCCGAGTCGTGGACAACGTAGGTTCGTAACTCCAATAATAATTACTTATCTTCTACTTTGACTTTCGAGTCAAGTAGAGATAATAAAGTAAGTATGGTAAATCATGCAACAGGGTATAGCGAAAATTGTAATGAAATCAATTGGTTGTTAGATAGTGGTTGCACAGATCATATTATTAAAAGTTATATATTCTTTAATAAGTATGTATATTTGAAAAATCCAGTTAATGTAAAATTACCAGATGGTTAAATATTAAAAGCAACCAAAATAGGTTCTATTAAAATTTGCTTTAAAAATTAATATAATGAAAAATATGTTGATTTAAAAAATGTTTATTATGTTGAAGGCATTAAACAAAATTTATTGAGTTTTTCAAAAATAAATAAAAATTGTAGAATAGTAGCAAAAAATGACAAAGCTAAAATTTATAATAAATCTAAAGAATTAATAGCTGTTGCAAACAAAATAAATAATTTATATTTTATGAAAAACTTTGTATCTAAAGTGAAAAATAAACAAATGAATGTAAATAGTTTGAAAATAACTAACAAAGAAAAATGGCATAAGACACTTGGTCATATAAATTTTCAGTATTTAAATAAATTAGTAAATAATAAATTAGATGAAGGATTGCCAGATAATATTGAGAGCACAGAAATGAAATGTGCAAATTGTATAGAGAGTAAAATGGCTAATGTTCCGTTTGAAAATAATAAAACAAAAACAACTGAAATTTTAGAATTAATTCACACTGATTTAAATGGTCCACATAACACAACTGGTTATGGTGGAGAAAAATATTTTTTAACATTCATTGATAATTATAGTAAATGCACTAGAATTTTTTGTATTAAAAATAAATCAGAGACTGCAAGTTGTTTGAAAGAATTCGTAAATTTAGTAGAAAATAAATTCAATAAGAGAATAAAGAAATTACGATGCGATAATGGCAAAGAATATTTAAATAAAGAAATTTATGATTTTGTAAAGTCTAAAGGAATTGAATTATTGCCATGCCCGCCGTACGTGCATGAGTTAAATGGCGTAGCGGAAAGATATAACAGATCTGCAATGGATATGGGCAGATGTTTAATGAGAGAAGCCAAAATTCATAGGCCATATTGGTCTGAAATTATGAAAACAGTTGCGTATTTAAAAAATCGTACAATTGCAAATACAGCTGAAAATTAAACCGCCGTACGACATATTTTTCGGTAAAAAGCAAATGTCGATCATTTAAAAAATACGGAAGTCGAGTCTTTGTGAGAATACCAGAAGCTTTGCGAAAAAGCAAATGGGACGATAAAGCTAAATTAGGCGTATTAGTTGGTTATAATGAAAATAGTTACAGAGTTTTAATTAATAATAAAATAATAAATGCCAGACATGTTCAAGTTGTTGAAGAAAATATTCAAATCATTTGTTTAGATAAGAATGATGAAAAAGATAGAGTTTTGGAAAGTAGCGAAACTATAAATATAGAAAATGAATTGGAAACTGATGATTATAATGTGAATTCATACGAAACTAACCAAGTATCTCCTATTTCGACTTTTGAGTCGGATAGGGATAATCAAACCAGATGTGAAAATTTTGTAAACGACGACAATTGAAAGTCAAGAAAACATAAGTAGAAACAATTTACACGTAAAAAGAACATCGAATAGAAAGAAAAGTCCTATAAATAGACTTGGAAATCCTGTATCACATTTTATCTATATAAATTACATCGATGCAAATGTACCGCAAACATTTGAAGTGGCGTTAAATTCAAATGATTATAAACAATGGCAAATTGCGAAGGATTCTGAGATAAATAGTTTTAAGAAAAATAATACTTGGCAATTTGTTGGAAAGCCAAAAGACAAATAAGTAATTGATGTTAAATGGGTCTATAAAAAAAAATAATAATATTTATAAAGTGTGACAATGTGCTTTGCACATGTCAAGTAACAAGCTATCGAACCCACAACGAACACCTACCTACCCATATATAATTCCCTACACCTACCTACCCGCACAGTAAATAAGCCCTGCCTACCCACCAAGACTAAAAACCCAGTTCCAACCCATGCCGCACGCACGAGCGCCGGTGAGAGGTAGCACGAGGATCCCTAACGTCAACCAGTATGCAGCTGTAAGAGATTGAGCTAAGGAATAAAGACACACATTGGGAGAGGATGCCCAGCGGTCGCGGGAGATCAGCTGAGCCACCTCAATACGCGCGATCGCGGTCCGTGCGACCGACGCACGATCGCGCCGCACTCGGCCGCCGAAAACGAGCTACGCGCATGCGCGTAGGCCAAACGACGGCTCTCGCGAGCTACGAGAGCCAGAGCTCTACGGACGGTCGACTCGACCATACCGGACGAGAAATAGCGTGTGTGGCCATTGTGTGCGAGAGAAAGAGAGAGAGATAGAGATTAGCAACTCCCGACCAAGTGTCCAGGATACTCCGCAAAGGTTGGTGTGGTTATTACCTCTCTCTGCCGACGGTACCGCCGTGTACCTTAGGAAGTGCGTGCGAGCATCCCGTCCTTCCCATCCTTCCCCTTCCTCTCCCTTACAGCGAACCGGGATAGCAACAGCGGAGCACAGCTCCACGTAATCAGCGATAACCCGCGAGTTATCGGATTAGTTGTCGCGTAGTAACACGGCTGGCGCCCACCCTTAGTTATTCTATATTCCGTAGTAATAAATATCTATTTTATCTAATTAATTGTGACCCTCATTAACCTGCACCCTGATCCCCAGTGCAGCGTTACAAAAGCTAGATTAGTTGTAAGAGGATTCCAACAAAGAGAATATATTGAAAATGTTTGTTCTCCAGTAGGTAAAATGCAGACTTTGAAAATTTTATTGTCGTACTGTTGTAAAAATAATTTATTCCTAGAACAAATGGATGTTGAAACAGCTTTTCTGAATGGTGATGTAAAATCAGTAGTGTATATAAATGAACCAAAAGGTTATGAAACAGGAGACAATAAAGTTTGCAAATTGCAAAAGGCACTCTATGGTCTCAGAGAAAGTCCAAGAGCTTGGTATGATTGTTTCAATAAATTCATTGAAAGTTTAAACTTTGTGAGAAGCAACTATAATTACTATCTTTATGTAAATAATTCAAGTAAAGATCCAATATATTGTAACGTGGTATTTCGTCCTAATACCAGTTACAAGTTATTTATCTATTAATACAGGGACGACGGCCCCGAAGAACGCGTCTTTGTCGTCGCCGTGGGTTAATAAGTTAACCCGTCGGGACACGGTAGCGGAGATAGGTCGATCTCATATCGAGAATCGGGAAAATCGGGAATCGGGATATCGATTGCGGGTTGATTTAGATTTAAAACGCGACCGTTATATTATAATAAAATAAACAATATTTATTTAGTATTAGAATACACGGCGAACCCGACAATAATTAACGAGGTGTTCTCCCGGACGCGTGGTATATGCGCGACAAGCTGGGGATGCCCCGCACTCGCCCCGCGCAATACCTATTCGATTTCGGTAGCACACCGGTGCAACAAACATACGTGCACACACACGCAACACACTCTAACGTATACCGACCAATGTCGGGTACTTACCGGGCTGGGTTGTCCATAGGCCCTGGTGTCCGTCGGCGCCCCGACGTCTGCTGGCCGGTGGAGTCGGCCCGGTTTTCCGTCGTCCTCGACGGTAGCCTGCAGGTGCGGCCTGATGCCGCGGCGATTCGCCTACCTCGGGGAACACTCAACCCGAGGTATTTGGTCCTTCGCACTGCACTCACACGAACTCACGATCACTCGCGTACGGCTTCCCGGAGCACGGACGAACCGGTCCGGTACTTCCCGTGGCGCGCGGAACTAGACGTGACGATGTGTCAAAGAGTGCTGTCGCAGTCAAAACCGGCAGCGTACTGAGTTTTTCGGGAATTGTCGCATTTCCGAAAAGTACCTAACACAGACACACAATAACAATTGTATATACGGATGCTCGCACACATCCTCGGTCGTCGACATAAACACGCGTGCTTCATGGCCTTGAAGAGGCAACGCACGAAACAATAACAACGTGCGAGATTTTAGGATATAATATTACATACAATATAAGATACATTCTACGAAATAATATAATACATTAAGTATTATTTATTTCATTGCAACGACGTCTCGTCGCAAAGCCCCCCACTAAACTCCACATCATCCTACTGATGTGAGAGTTGAAAAGAGGGCAATGAAATAAATAATGTCACGCACGCAATCGAATTCCTCGCCTAGACGAACTAGAGTCGAGGAATGGTGAGGTTCTTCTCCAGGGTGGCCATCACCAGTCGCAGGACGACGTCTCTCGCTGCGGGATTGTCTTCTGCCACCGTTTCCAACAACATGCGATACTCCCGAAGAAGGTCAGCATCGTTGTTGGGTTGTCTCGATGGCCCGGTGATGACGTTGCTGCTCATCCCCGACGTTATGTCCATCCTGGTCGGAACGGATGGCGGTTCGACCAATGGAATCGGTGGTGCAGGGTACGGAGTTAGTAGTGACAACTTCGCTGGGTAGCTGACTTGTCGGAATACGGTGTTAAGACCCGCCTGCACCTCATCCAAGGGTCCAGAGTTTGGTACTCCCAAACCCTGCGCCAGGCGACGTAAGAACGTCTCGTGTGGGGGTACATCCTCGATCCGCTCGGCGTGGACTGGCTGAGCTACGCTCTCTTCTCGTCCACGGGTCTCAAGCTCTTCGGCCTCTTGCTGGCCAGATCACGTTGGAGGAGGCGCTGTAGGAGGAAGGGCCAGGGAGTCGTGGTATTTCCTACGGCGTCGATCGACCAGCCTTTGAGCATGCTCGTTCAAGGCGCGTCGCACCTCCTCAATCGGCCCGGTATGGTGCAGACCGAATTCTGCCGCCTGCCGGCGGTCTGTCTCCTCGTTTCGTCGAGCAATGACTCCAGAAGCGAAAGATGGTTGTTTTTCCTGGGGCTGTGCGTCCACAATACCCACCGAAGTTGCTCGGACCGATGCGACGGTGGTCTCTTCCACCCGCCACTTCTTCGCTTTACTGCGGCTCCCTCTCTGTCTGGCCCTCTTGAACACGGACTTCTCCTGTGTCCCAGACGTTAAAGGTTGGGATGCCGCTATTGTATACCCGCTCTAATTTTTCCGTGGCGAGCCGATCATTGCTGGCCTAGGATTTTCTCCTTGGCGGAACGTATCTCTTTAAATCGTATACGTGTACTTCAGACCTTTTCCGTCCAGACTCCTCAAGTCTTAAGACTACTGGTGATAGTATCTCCTTGACTTCGAAGGGTCCGTCGTACTTAGGCGCCAATTTGGCCGAAATACCTTTGGCCCCGTGCGATAACGATCTACACTTCCTCATGACTAAATCGCCTACTTGGAAGGAAGCCACGCGTCTATTTTTGTTATAGACTTTCTCCTGACGTCTCTGCTCTTCATCTATGTGTTTCCGCACTAGATCTCGAAGGGCATCAAGACGTTTGAGTCGATCCATCCACATCTCGGGATCGATAGGAATTTTAAATTCCCTCATCTCAACCTCTTTACGTAGACTCTTTACAGGTTGAGGATGACGTCCAAAATTGAGGAAAGCTGGGGAAACCTTCGTACTTGATTGCGTTGCTGTATTAATAGCATGACGGAATTCATGTAGATGTTCATCCCAGCTGCGATGATCGGAATCCACAAAGGCCGCGATCATCGTCTTTAATGTCCTATTTGTTCGCTCGACGGGATTGGCTTGTGGTCGGTAAGGAGGAGTCGTGATCTGTTTTATCCCGTAATCCTCAAGCATTTGTATCAACTTATTATTGACGAACTCTGTACCATTATCCGTAAGGAAGTAATCAGGAGTTTCCCAACGAAACAGTATGAGTTCCTCAAATGCTTTCGCGACCGACTTACCGGTAGCAGCTCGTAACGGTTTTAACTCAACCCACCTCGTAAACAAATCTTGTAAGACCAGTATATATTTGTATTGGTTCTTACTACGAGGCAGTTCCGTTATATCTGCTGCAACCACTGCCCACGGTCTCTCAATATTACGTTTGCCCATCAATCCTTGAGGGCCCGCCTGTGAGACATTATATCGTTGGCAGTCTATACACTGCACAACGAATTGCCTGACATCATGGTAGATACCCGGCCAATAATAGTCCCTTGCCACTCGATCATAGGTCTTTTCCACTCCTAAATGACCACACGATGGAGGGCAATGCGAATCCTCTAGTACGCGGGTCCTATGTTTAATGGGCACAACTAATCTCCATCCCTTCTCTTGATCCGTGATTGGGTCCAGCAGCTTATCGGTCGTGAATCGATAGAGCATTTCATCCTTAATTTTTTAGTGCGGAAACTTTTGACTGCACCTCACATCATCCAATCTGGCGATGTACCATGGGTCGGTAATCACGTCAAAGGAGGCTATTTTAACTTCGTCGGAGTCCAGGTTAACAGCGCGAGAGAGTGCGTCGGGAACATAGTGTAGTGTACCTTTCTTGTGCACAATCTCGAAGTCCCACCGTGGCATCTCAAGCACCCAGCGCGCTAGTCTGCCCGTAGGCTCTTTAAGACTCTTCAGCCATTTTAGTGCGCTGTGGTCCGTCACAGCTTTGAAACGATACGCTTCAATATATGGCCGAAGTTTCTTAATTGCCCAGATTAAGGCTAGACACTCTTTCTCCGTCGTCATCTAATTACGCTCTGCCTTGTTCAACACTCGGCTGACGTAGACGATCGGATGCACGAAACCATCTCCATCTTCTTGGGTCAACACAGCCCCAATAGCATAATCACTCGCGTCGCTCTGGACCGAGAAAGGCTTCGAGAAGTCTGGTCGAGCGAGTACTGGCGCGCCGGCTAGAGCTAACCTGAGTTCACGGAACGCCGCGTCCTGCTCTGGTCCCCACTCCCATGGCTGGTCCTTACGGAGTAGTCTCACGAGAGGGATCTTAATATCCGACTCTCGATTTATAAAACAAGAATACCAACCGACCATGCCAAGGAAGGAACGAAGTTGTTTAACATTTCTTGGGGTCGGATAATTTAGGACAGGAGCCACTCGATCCACATCGGGACGAAGTCCATCACCATCCAGGCAGTACCCAAGGAACGTAACGCTCGAGCAACAGAACTGACACTTCTCTCTGTTCAATTCTAGCCCTGCGTCCACTAGTGTCCTTAGAACCATTTCCAACCATTTTAAATGTTCCTCGAAAGTTTCGGTTATAACGATTAAATCGTCCAGGTAACCAAAAACATGAGGTTCAACTTCGGGACCAAATAGAGCATCGATCAACCGTGCAAATGTCATGGGTGCATTCATCAGTCCGAACGACATCCGTGTGAACTGCCACAACCCAGACCCAGGCACAGCGAAGGCGGTATAATGTCGACTAATTTCTGACATTAACACTTGGAAATATGCCTTCTTAAGATCGATCTTAGAGATGAATTTGGCATTATGTAACGTATCCAGAATCGAATCCATATTCGGTATTGGATATGAGTCACGTTTTGTTACCGCATTCAAATCTCGGAAGTCTATGCAAAAACGAGAGCTACCTTCGTCTTTGCGGACTATCACTGGAGCGGCAGACCATTCACTTGCACTCGGTTCAATTATTCCTCTCTCAAACATTTTTCTGACTTCTCGTTGGGCGAATTCGAGGACTTTAGGCAACATGCGTCTAGGTTTGTGACGTACTGGTCGTGCACCTGGCTCAACTTCCACGTGATGTTCGATCAACGTAGTAAAACCATGCACATCGCCTGGTGGTGGTAATAAGTTCTCTACTAACTTTCTTACCCTCTCTCGCTGGTCATCGTTAATCTAGATTATACCTGCACACTCTGCGAGAATCCTCGTGTCTCCGTCTCGGATTCCATCCTTGACAAAAGACTGCCATTTTCCGGCGTCAACGCGCCAGAGGGCATCGCCAATTTTAACCTCGATGTTCCAGTGTTGGAGGAAGTCCATACCGAGGATCATCGAATGTTCCATACTCTCGACTATTCTCAGTTGGATGTTGCCATCTAATCCCTCAATTCCAAATAGAACATCTAACAAACCTAGGACTTTCAGTGCCGGTGCTGCGACACCTCGCACGACTACCTCGAATCCATATTCGGTATTGGATATGAGTCACGTTTTGTTACCGCATTCAAATCTCGGAAGTCTATGCAAAAACGAGAGCTACCTTCGTCTTTGCGGACTATCACTGGAGCGGCAGACCATTCACTTGCACTCGGTTCAATTATTCCTCTCTCAAACATTTTTCTGACTTCTCGTTGGGCGAATTCGAGGACTTTAGGCAACATGCGTCTAGGTTTGTGACGTACTGGTCGTGCACCTGGCTCAACTTCCACGTGATGTTCGATCAACGTAGTAAAACCATGCACATCGCCTGGTGGTGGTAATAAGTTCTCTACTAACTTTCTTACCCTCTCTCGCTGGTCATCGTTAATCTAGATTATACCTGCACACTCTGCGAGAATCCTCGTGTCTCCGTCTCGGATTCCATCCTTGACAAAAGACTGCCATTTTCCGGCGTCAACGCGCCAGAGGGCATCGCCAATTTTAACCTCGATGTTCCAGTGTTGGAGGAAGTCCATACCTTGGCCGGTTTCTACTTATCCCTGTAGCATTCCGCTAAGTCAACGCGCATAAGTGAAACCATTGCTCCTGGGTCGAACAATGCTTTAAAGTCCTTGCCACCAAGTCTTACCGAGAAGAACAAACGGTTTTCGGATTGCACTCCCGCAACCATGTCTTCGGCTTGACTGTCAAGTAGAGCTGGAGTCGAACTTGTCTCTCTGGACGTCTTCGGGACGGCTCCTGCCCCCCCCCTGAACTGCTCTAATCGGCAACGATTTTGAACTGTACATCACCTGATCAAGAGAGACAGTCGTTTTACTCTCATTAGACTGTTTTAAACTCTTTTCTTTGATCGTAGGCTGGGGTGACAATGAGTAACGAGTATCATCTTTCTCATTGGTGGGGTTACATAAGTTTAGAGTTTTTCTCTCGTTCTCTATTTCCTTGAGTAACCGTTTGTGTTCGTTAAGAGCCTGCCTACGGAGTACTTCAGACCAGAAAGACTCTTTGTTTTTCTTGATCTCTAGAAGTTCTAAATCTGCTTTGTTCGGTGCTTCGAACGTTGGAGTTAGCTTGGAAGGAGTCTCAGCCTTAACCATAGGTAACTCAGCAGATTTCGGCAAATTCGGATGTTCAGAGGTATTCTCTCTTACCTTCTGAACGTTTGTTTGCTCTCCGTTAAGCAGTTCAGCAAAGTCAGTGAGGTGTTTGTCCTTCTTAACAAACAACCTCGCGGGTTCACCAACCCGTATTTCTTGCCCCCTAGAGCTCTTACGCTCTTTTAATTGCGTGCAGGGCCCGGGGGACGATTCTGGTACCCTGCCACTAGGTTTCCCAGATATTGCCGTACATGCTCACACTTTGGACAATTATCTAGGGTTACCCCAGTTGTGTGGCACACCTGACACTCAATGGGCGCTGCCACGTTTGGGCACTGGTCCGCAGTATGTCTCATACTTGCCCAATGTAGGCAAGTCTGATTGGGACAATCCGAATATTGATGTCCTACTTTGTGGCATGTAAAACACATGCCAAAGAAGGGACTATTCGGATTCCTTTGCAAACCAGCGTCTTGGGTCTGCCTCTGCGTAGTACGATCATACACCGTGCTTTGTCTACGTTGAGGCGTATAGACGGGTGTCGTCTGAGCTTGAGCAACGTATTGTTTCGGCCTAGCACCGTTATATTGCTGCTGCTTTGACCCTGTATGTCTATTTCCCGAAGATTGACTTGCATTATTAATATTTTGTGCACCCACAAAATTTTTACTTTGTTGCAAGTACTGACGTTGACTTGTGTTGTGAGTACCATACACATTGGCTACTTCACAATCACTTGAAGATGGGCTAGAAGAATGTTTCTTATTTTTCTTGCTCCTTTTCTTTTTCAACGTCTTCTTCTTCGGTGGTGGAGACGGTTGAGGAACTGGTTGGCTCTTCTTATTCTCAACTAATGAGGCCACTTTCCCCGAAACTTTAGACGAACTCCGTTTTGGGAAAGCTTGTGGGATATGAACTTCTTCTCTTGGTGTGGGTTCCGCAAATCTCTTGTCCCATACCAAGTGTTGTTCATATTCTTTGCCGTAATTCATTATGTCTTCGAATTTATTTATGGATCTCGAGGACATAAATTCACGGCACTCCGGTCTCAATTGAGAATATGCCATCTCTACTTGTTGGCATAGCGGAGGAGGTCGGCGGAATTTCCGCACAATAGCCTTAAAACAATTTAGGTATTTTACGACCTTCTCTCCTTTGCCTTGCGTGCGGCGTTGTAGATCCTCGAATTCATTCAAAAATTCATTTTCGAAGTCATACCAGTTACGTAAAGAAGGTTGCACGGCCCTATACCACAATAAGGCTGTCTTCTTAAACACGCAAGGCAATGCGCTCAGAATACGCCGGTCAGAGAACTGGTCGTCATTCCTGAAGTCTTGTAAACTATCTAGGAATTCTTCGGCATCGTCGTTGGTCTCCCCATCGAACGATAGACCCCAGTCTCTGAGGGCTCTTGCACAATCAGGCCGATCCTTTCTATCTCTCATTAGTGGCTGGTTGTATTCCAAAGGGACTAATGCACCCATGTCCTCACTTTGGTTATTCCTATCACGCCGGTGGACATCTCGACTCGGCGATGGTACTCTGCTACGTCTGTCAGGGAGGTGCTCCTTGCAATATCTTTTCGCATAGTAAGCGGTTGCATCCTCCCTATTTGCAGCGTAATATTCGTCCGAATCTAAGTTGCTAAGATTAGAATCGGTTTGAGTACCTTGATCGCGTCTAGCGACAGCTCGCTCGTGCTCGACGGGATCATTATTCGTTTCGCGAGATATTGAAACTTAGACTCAACTTCCGTTTGGAAAGCTTGTGGGGATAGAATTCTTCTCTTGGTGTGGTTCCGCAAATCTCTTGTCCCATACCTAAGTGTTGTTCTATTCTTTGCCGTAATTCATTATGTCTTCGAAGTTATTTATGGGATCTCGAGGACATAAATTCACGGCACTCCGGTCTCAATTGAGAATATTGCCATCTCTACTTGTTGGCATTAGCGGAGGAGGTCGGCGGAATTTCCGCACAATAGCCTTAAAACAATTAGGTATTTACGACCTTCTCTCCTTTGCCTTGCGTGCGGCGTTGTAGATCCTCGAATTCATTCAAAAATTCATTTTCGAAGTCATACCAGTTACGTAAAGAAGGTTGCACGGCCCTATACCACAATAAGGCTGTCTTCTTAAACACGCAAGGCAATGCGCTCAGAATACGCCGGTCAGAGAACTGGTCGTCATTCCTGAAGTCTTGTAAACTATCTAGGAATTCTTCGGCATCGTCGTTGGTCTCCCCATCGAACGATAGACCCCAGTCTCTGAGGGCTCTTGCACAATCAGGCCGATCCTTTCTATCTCTCATTAGTGGCTGGTTGTATTCCAAAGGGACTAATGCACCCATGTCCTCACTTTGGTTATTCCTATCACGCCGGTGGACATCTCGACTCGGCGATGGTACTCTGCTACGTCTGTCAGGGAGGTGCTCCTTGCAATATCTTTTCGCATAGTAAGCGGTTGCATCCTCCCTATTTGCAGCGTAATATTCGTCCGAATCTAAGTTGCTAAGATTAGAATCGGTTTGAGTACCTTGATCGCGTCTAGCGACAGCTCGCTCGTGCTCGACGGGATCATTATTCGTTTCGCGAGATATGTTGTAACCATTGTCACACTGTGTAGAGGCTTCCCTCCTAGTGTAAGTCCTTTGGCTACGATCGGACGTGTGAGACTTACGATTCCCTTCCTTCGGTAACCGTCTAGAAGTGGACGTTTCACTCCTGTGATAGCGCTCACCTTCCGAGAACGATTCGTCATCTGCTTCTTCTGGTGCTCGCGCATATCTGTGTGAGGAGGTCCTGTTGTTATGCTTGTCATAACTAACCTTCCTCTGACAGCTACCGTATTGATCACGACTGTATGAACGATAATCCGGAGCTTCCCTCCGATTATCAGTCGACTGCCTGCGGTCGTTGGAAGGGAGTTCATAATCCCTGCTCGTCTGTTGCCGCGACTTATCTGACTGAATCTCCGAAACGCGCTTTTTAGTAGCTCCAGAACTACTAAATTGGCTGGGAGTAGACCGTCCATGTGCATCGGAGTTCAGTCCAAAATTGTTCGACGAATGGCGCCCCTTTCTACTGGATTGTGGTTACCAACCAACGAGTTACGCTGATCCCGGTGTGACGCATGTGGTGAATTTATAGCATGCGTCTCACCTAGACCAGTATGTGTGGCGGTCGACACCGTCAATTGTCTCGAAGGTGGTGCATTAGCCGTCGGAATCGCCGCTTCTGTGTTTATGCCTGCTGCATTATCAGAAAGCGTTCTTAATTCACCCGTCGGCGTGGGCACTCTACTATGTGTAGTCACATTTCCCTCTTCTTCCTGAATGGGGTTATGTGCTCACTTATTGGTCTATCGTCTGACAACTCAGACTCTATAGACCTGTCGGTACTAGGAGGTATCACACTACCTCTTCTGGAACGCTTTTGGTGCTTTTGCCAGAACTGTGGACAAGCTAAGGGCTTTGTCGCTGGTTGGGCAGAAGTATCCTCGTCGTAATTGAGATACCATGGCACGTCAATTTGAGGACTCGCGAGTCACTCAGTATTTTGCACATACGCGTCTCGTAACTGCCCATCGTAATCTTTTTGATAAGGCAGAGACGGCGTTGTGCACCTGGGGATTTCTTCTCAGTTGGCACACCAACTGCGTTCCCGTATGCCCTGTAAAGTTTGGACAACTGAGGAAATAGCTCAGAGTCCAGATTCAATTATAGAGTACAAAACTACTCTATATGAGAGGGCATACCTTATATAAAGAGAAAAGAATCACAAAAAAAAAATTCCGATCCGAGTTTGGCAAACAATTAAATAATAAAAATCTAAATAAACAACAAGGAAAATTAATGTAAATTAATTTAATCTTTATAAAAAAATTTTGTTTGCCACCAGATTCGAAAGCTTAATCGAATCTGTATTCGGATCAAAAGAAAAAATTTTTGTTGTCGATCTTCTCTTTAAACCTAAGTAAAATTGCAAAAGATACTTGGACCAATCCAAGACCGAATTAATTTGACAAACAAATTAATTTGGTAACAATTTAAAAATAAATTGCTATCGATTGCCACTTATGAACAAAAATACAAAAAAAAAATTTTTAATTCGCTGACAAGAGAAATTAAATTTTGAAAGAAAAGAAGAAAAAAATTCTGGAAGCCACAAATATAATTATTTTGACACACAATAAATTTCATACAATAAAAAAAAATTTTTGCAAAGAGTGGCTTCGAAAGAAGAATTTTCAAAAGTAAGATCACACAAAAAAAAATTAAATGTGATTGAAACAGCAAACAAAAATTTTAAAGTTGATTTAAAACGCACAAAAAAATTAATTTTATTGTTAACCTCCAACAAAAAAAATTTTAATTTATTTTTAAAACAAATTATTTATTTTATTTATTATTAATTTTATATATATTATATTATATTATACAAAAATTAATAATATAAATATGCAATTAATTTGACAAACAAATTAATTGCAATTTATTTCTTAATTTGGAGGAAAAGCCAAAAAAAAAAATTAAGAAAATAAGTCAAAGAAATTTTCCCGTCAGCAGAATCAATGATTAAGTGACAAACACTTAATCAAAATAATATTAATAATAACAATAGATATAAATGTAACGCTGATATCACGATGTGTCTCAGCACTAATGCGAGCCAAAATTGCGACGGTAATACAACAAGATTTATCAACTTTGACTTATCTGACTAACAGACAATGTCAAAATTAATTATAATAATATTAATAATTATTAGCACACAACAAAAAAAATTATTGTATAATTCCAAAATTATCAGCTGACTAACAGCGTGATAATATCATTGAAAAGTCAATTAAAAGTATATATATATATTACAACAACAACAAATTATTAATAATAATAATGATAATAATAAAATTAATAATTATAAGCAATAAAAATATTATTGGTCGTCTCGAACTGATACAAAATCAGTGAGTCGAACTCAAAAATATTTTTCCTAACGCGGTGAGCGAAATTCGATTTTCGAGGCCTGTTTTGCGTGGGCAAAATACCACATTCCCTTACTAGTGAGCAAAATGCTTTTGAGAGTGGGGGAATGAACTATTTTGCCCACTCAAAAATAAATAATTTCCATAACTTATAGACTGCTATGTTTTGATGTTATTTTGACTAAGGTAAACGTATAACGAAGTCAACACTTCTTATTGTTCTCACTGAGGTGACCCTTTGTTTTCTTGAAACTCGGCATTCTTAACGCACTTTCGTTCGTGCACTCACTTTCGCTTAAAATAAATAAATATTTTGTAGTTTTAAATAGGCTTTATTTATTCTAATTATTTATTACGTCAAATAAATTATTTTTCATAAATATAGAATGGAATATTTTTTTGAATTCATAAAATGGATTTTCAGTGTATTAAATATTTTGAAAAATTTCAAATTTGTTTTTTTACATGCGGGGGGCTCCACCCCCCGAACCCCCCTAAAGGGGCTTCGCCCCCTGCACCCCCACCGGGCCCCTGGACCCGCTTCTTCGCCCCAACAACCGCACCTTCGCCTTACTTACTCGTTTTCATATTTGATTTCCAGATCTGTTTAATCATTGGAGTTACGGGAGCATATAGATGTGCGGAGTTAACTATGTTAACAATGGAAAATAATGAAGATTATTCCACATTTTTGTTGGTAACTATTCCAAAAACAAAAACGTACATAGAACGATCATTTACAATCACTGGTGAATTTTACAGCATTTGCAAAAGATACGTGCAACTAAGACGCAAAATATAAAATCTAATCGCTTTTTCTTGAAATGCAAAAATGGAAAATTAGTATCGCAACCGATAGGTATAAACACAATAAGCGCCTTTCCAAAGACTATTGCTACTTTCCTAAAATTACCAGATGAACACCTATACACTGGCCACAGTTTTCGCCGCACTTCCGCAACACTTTTAATTGATAATGGAGCTGACATTACAACCCTTAAACGCCATGGAGGATGGAAGTCAAATACTGTTGCAGAGGGTTACATAGCGGATTCTTTAAATAGTAAAACTAAAATAGCTAAACAAATCACGAGCAACATTAGGCTTAATTCTCCTACAGTGAATAATATTAGCGATTCAGGCATATCTTCTTCTGCAACGACAAACGATCCACGACCGAACAACTTAAAACGTCCATATGAAGCAATCGCAGGTCCATCAATATCAACATCAACATCCGCAGCATACGAATCCGCCCAAATTCTTACTGAACCGCTCGAAACAAACTGTGAACACGTAGCTCCAAAGCATCATAAACACTCAGAACAGCCAACAAACAAAAATATCAGTAATTCTACGCCAATAAATTCTTACAAACTGGGAGAACATCAATTACAATTCTATAATTGTAATATTGTAACAATTAATTTTATTGAAAAAAAATTTACCGAACATAAATAATTCAGAATCGTTAAATTCATCGAATGATTAATCAAGTTGATCTTTGTTCTATCAAATTTGATGAATTTCCCGTTTATTTTTATTGTTTATTTATTAATAAAATAATCCTTAAACTAATTACATTATAAGCAAAACTTTGTAGAAAAATTTTGTAAAATAAAAATAGCATTCAGTACTACATGAAATAACCAATTTTCTTTCTTCCGAATATCTAATTTCTCCTACCTTGTTAGGAAAAATAGTGTACGCCACTCGTGAGTACAGGTCATCCCACACTCGTCTAATTTGTCACCCACGCTTCGCTCGGGCGACAAAATCGACTCGTGTGGGAATGCCCAATTTTACTCACTAGTTGCGTAATGTACTATTACACACTCACACAAATTGTTAAACTCGCTTTTAAAGCGAGTCAACAAAATTCACGCAATGAAATTAAAAATGAAATTACGGTCGCGCAGAGGGGGAAATTTTCCTTCTTGCGTAGCAACGAAGGATAACCGCGCGGTATATGCCGTATAATGTATATGTTCTCTCTCTCTCTCTCTCTCACTCTCGTTACACTTACGCCGCGCGAGTCTATCGCCGGCTAATTGGGATTTTCTCTCTCTCTCCTACTAGCGGACTCGTGCTCGCTCAGCACTACACGACTCCGCGACGCAATGTCTCTATCTCTCTCACGCACTGGTTCTCACTCACTCTCTCTCTCTCTCTCTCTCTCTCTCGCTCTCTCTCTCTCTCTCTCTCTCTCTCTGTAAGTACGAACGGCCGTCGATTTCTGTGCTCTAGTTAAAACAAGCTTACTGCATTATTCTCGCCTTTGGGCGGATTTTACAGGTCTTCCTTGCAAGCGCTTTTATGCAAGACGCAGCGGTGAGTGTTATCCTCGCTTTTTTTGCTGTCTTGCATTCATTATTTTCGTTTTCGACGTCAAGAAGTCTTGGGAGGTTAGAGGTGAGCATTTTCCACATGTCGATCTACAAAGGCAATTAGTCATGCAGACGCGGTCGGGTGGCGACACCTCTCGGGATCCACAGGTATCTGCTTCCAGCAAACGGCGCAGATTGAGCGATATGGAAGAGCGTGATGTTGACAGCTTGAGTACAACCGAAACAGCTGCTATTCTTACGGTTTGCGAAGTACAAAGTATTATAAGCAATGTAAGTAAGGATCGCGAGTTATTATTATCGTGGCTTTCTAGCGAAAAAAATAAAGAGAAAAAAGACTCGCTTCAATCTGCTATAAACGGTTTTTGTGATGCAATTAATTTATTGTCAACTGCGTACTCAGCTCAGCTCTCTGCGATCGAGCCGCTTAGTTGTAAAAATGCTATACAGCAGTATACAAATACGTTACAAAAGTCGAGAGATATTTTTGTTGATACATGTAACAGGCTTGAGAATATATCACAGGTTATTCTTTCGTGTAATTCGTCGGGAACGGGTGATATTTTGAGGCCAAGCTATGCTAACATTGTTTCCTTTTCTAACGCAGTAGGTTCCACTCGTCATGCACCAACGGATAAGTCTTCAACGTCTAGAGTTAAGTCTTTTGCTGTTAATTCATCTAGCAGAGTGATTATCGGACCATGTGAGCACTCCAAAGAAAAATTCGTTTCGTCTAATCTAACTAAGGAAGCACTAAAAAAATGTATAGATCCCGTCAAATTGAAGATGAGTATTAAGAAGATTTATAATTGTCCTAACAATTCAGTTGCTATTGAAGGTGATAACATCGATCCATGTACTCTTAAAAATATCCCGGCACTTGAAGAGGCTGGTCTTGAGATTAAGTCGGACGTTAGATTGAATCCTCGAGTGATTATTTATGGTATTCCAGTGGATCTGCAGGGTAATGACATATCAAAGTGTATAGCCGAGCAAAATTTCGATAATATGTCTAGTAATAATTTTAAAGTTGTTTACCTGTATCCTCCTAGGGATAATAATAAGTTTCGTTCATGTATTGTGGAAATGCAACCCGAGTGCAGAAACGCTTTAGTCAGTCGTAAAAGAGTCAACATCGGTTGGTGTTCGTGCAGGTTGGAAGATTATATAAATGTTTTACAGTGTTATAAATGTTGCGGCTTTAATCATATCGCGAAGGATTGTAAGGAGAGACTTTGTTGCCAATTATGTTCGGGTGATCATAATTCTAGGGATTGTAATTCGAGGCAAGCGCTTAAATGTACTAACTGTATTTCAGCAGGCTATCCAAATCATTCTCACGCGGCTAATGATAAGGCCAATTGTCCTATATTGCGTAGAAAAATTGTACATAAAATGTCACATATTAATTATGGCTGTTAATATTAACCACACGTGTAGCACGAATTCTTCAATGCGGCAAAATTTGAATATTGGTCACTGTAATGCTCAATCAGTATCAGCACACTTTTCGAGTATAAAAAACCTTGTTACAAAACACGATCTCGATATCTTAGCTGTTAATGAATCGTGGATGTCATCTTTTTCACTCAAAGCATTTATAGAAATTCCTGATTATACTCTATATCGGACGGATCGAGTAGGTAAAATTGGGGGAGGAGTGGCTCTATATGCTAGAAATAATCTAAAATCGCGTTTCTGTGGTTCATCTCCGCAGCCTACATATTATATTAAGCGTCCAGAATATTTGTTGGTTGAATTAACTCTGTGCGGCCATAATTTGTTATTTATTGTCGTCTATAGCCCTCCTAAGGCAGGTTATTGGGACACGGTTGAGGAGGCTATTCTAAATCATAACAATAGTTGTGACAATATTATTTTACTCGGAGACCTCAATGCTAATTGGAATGTGGTCTCAACACCTCAAGTTATTCTTTCGGAATCATTTGACACATGTGGTCTGCAACGTTTGCCCTTTGGCGCTACGCATCACAGAGTGAGAGACGACTCACACACGGCCATTGATTATGTTTGTGTCAGTGATCTATCTAAAGTTAAAATATTCGAGCAATATAGTTACCCTGATATCTCTGATCATGATGTTTTATTCGTCAGTTTGGCGTATGAGTCGCCTTCAAGTTCGACATTCTCTTTCAGTTCACGTGCATTTATTAAACGGGATATATCTGCTTTCAACAGAGATTTGGCTTCCATAAATTGGTCTCCACTTTATGATTCATGTAATGTTGAGTCAAAGGTTGACGTTTACGTTAATCGTCTCATTGGCCTGTATGACACACATGCCCCTTTTCGTATGGTCACAGTTAAATCCAAACCTTGCCCTTGGATTACTCCAGAAATAAAGTATCTGATTAAGCAACGCAACCAAGCTTGGAAAAAATATAAAAGAACGGGTCGTCGCGATAATCATGACTCTTACAAGCTGCTACGCAATCGAATTCAGACTATTATGAGAAACTCCATGCATAATTACTATAAAGAAGAGTTTAGTGAATGTACTAATAGTTCTGAAATGTGGAAGATAGTTGATAAGATGGGTGTAAAGGGTTCATGTCAGGATTCCAGGCCACTTCCTGTCACGCCTAGTCAACTTAATGAATACTTCGTGGGCGATGGGAGACCAACTATCAAGCTATTTCAGCTTTGTTATGCCCCGAATTCAACCGACAGTAGATTTTATTTTAAACATGTATAAGTCTCCGAATTAATTAATGCCATTAAATCTGCAAAGTCTAATGCAATGGGTGTGGATGGCATCCCTCTCAAATTCATCAAAGAATGTCTACCCAATCTGATTTCTATTCTTCTGCACATTTTTGATAGCTCTTTTCAATCGGGAATTTTCCCTGCGCAGTGGAAAAGCGCTCTTGTTCGCCCTCTCTCCAAGGTGTCGCAACCGTCGGCTGTAGAGGATTTTCGACCAATAAGTATATTGTGTGCGACCTCAAAGTTGCTCGAGTTCATCGCCTATCAGCAAATTTTAGATCACGTGAAAGACTTAACAATTCTGGACAACTTACAATCGGGTTTTCGCAAACATTATAGTGTACATACAGCCATGATTAAAGTAGTTGATGATATTAGGAGGAATGTGAATGACGGCTTCGTTACTTTGTTGATCTGGATAGATTTCAAGCAGGCGTTTGACACCGTCAACATTGGTTTGCTTTGTGAAAAGTTAAGATATTACGGCTTCTCTGACTCAGCGATCAAGTGGATTTCCTCGTATTTGACTGGTAGGTCACAGTTTGTTGTATCGGCCAATGGAGAGTCTTCTGCTACTCTTCACAGAGTCCAAGGAGTACCCCAGGGGTCAATATTGGGACCGCTACTATTTTTGTTATTTATTAACGATTTACCATCGTGTCTAGTAGATTGCTCGTACCATTTATATGCCGATGACTTCTTAATTTACGCTCACGGGCATTTCAATGACCTGCCGGTCGTAGTACAAGGAGTCAATTCTAATTTGCAACGAATTGCGCAGTGTGCTGCCGACAATGGACTTACGATAAATTCACGAAAAACAAAGGCTATTTGGTTGGGATCCAGAAATTATATCTGCCGTCTTAGGGACTTAACTCCTCCAGATATCTTATTTGATGGTGTAAAAATTGATATCTGTCCCTCTCTTCGTATTCTAGGTGTAGTCCTCCACTCCTCACTATCTTGGAGAATGCAATGTACCGTAACCGCCAGAAAATTTCATTGTGCACTCTCACGTTTAAGAAAAGCTGGCAACTCACTTCCGGATAGTGCTAAACTTACCTTAGTTCAGGCGTTAGTGTTTCCTTATTTGGAATACTGTCCGGGTCTTTTTATCGATCTCTCTAAGGAGTTGGGTTTAAAACTATCGAGGTGTAAAAATGCTGCACTTCGTTTTATATCTGGGCGGAAAAAATTTGAGCATATTACTCCGGTCTACAATGAATTGAGGATTCTTTCGTTCACTAAAAGAAGAGATTATCTCTGCTTGTGTTTACTGGCAAAGACGCTTGCTTCTGGTCAACCCGCATATCTTTTTGACCGATTTAAGTTTCGTGCGATCGATAGATATGGCTCTAAGAGAGGTTCCGAATTCGACTTGAACGTAGAACGCTCCAGCACTGACTAT
The DNA here is from genome assembly GCA_026168455.1 of Theocolax elegans. Classification (NCBI taxonomy): domain Eukaryota; kingdom Metazoa; phylum Arthropoda; class Insecta; order Hymenoptera; family Cerocephalidae; genus Theocolax; species Theocolax elegans. The sequence goes on from CM047428.1 coordinate 37,722,795, forward strand.
TTTGCTAACTCTTTTCTAGTTGCCTCATCTAAAATGTGGAACTTACTGCCGGAAGAGCTACGTCGACTTTTTGATAAACCATCTTTTAAGATTACTTTATTTAAATACTTTGTTACTGCGTAAAATAAATGGTTTATTCACATATCGACATCAGTGGTGCAATATTAACTATTTTACACTATATTATATTAGGTTTTACTTATATTTTACTTTTATTTTATTCATATATGTAGTTGTAGTTTATTATATTATTGTATGCGAACTGTGATAATCTACACATTGTACAAATACTTACTGTTAAACTGCATACTTATTTATTTATTAACTTTATAAATTTAGAATTTTATTATCTAACGCTTAACTTTTGTTATATTGCTTATAAACTAAGCCGACGATACCAAATATATGTAATTCATGTAATATTATGCTGCGGCTATGTAGGACCTCGAGTCCTTTGCTGCTCAATAAAGAACATTCATTCATTCATTCATTCTCTCTCTCACACACACACACAACCACAATATACGGCTAGGGATACACGCGCGCTACTACTCTAACGCGAACCCGAAATTTCAAATTTTTCGCTCTCTCTCTCTCTCTCTCTCTCACACACACACACGATTCAATCGTAATGGCATACACCCATGCCATTATAAACCTATATGCTCTTTCTCACTCTGTCTCTCTCTCACTCTCACACACGCGACTTGCAAAGCGAAATTCTTTTAAACATAAATAACCCGCTGTTTCTTACACATATACAGATAAACCTGTACATACAAGAAACACTTATTCTCTTTAAAAAAAAATAAGACAGAATTTACCGACCCGAAATCTCCTCGACACGCAGGCGGTACAACTACCGTCCTGTCACGGTCGCCATTTGTAACGTGGTATTTCGTCCTAATACCAGTTACAAGTTATTTATTTATTAATACAGGGACGACGGCCCCGAAGAACGCGTCTTTGTCGTCGCCGTGGGTTAATAAGTTAACCCGTCAGGACACGGTAGCGGAGATAGGACGATCTCCTACGTACCGACACACGTGGCGGGAAAATCGGGAATCGGAATGATTAATTGCGGGTTAGTTTATAATCAAAATAATAACGCGACCGTTATATTAAAATAAATAAATGAGTATTTATTCCGAAATATTACACGAAGTTGCCCGACAATGAATAACGGGGCGTTCTCCCGGTCGCGTGGTATATACACGGCAAGCAGGGGCTGCCCCCGTGCTCGCCCCGCGCAATACCTATTCGATTTCGGTAGCACCGGTGTGCTACCGAACAAACATACGTGCACACACACACAACATACTCTAACGTATACCGACCAATGTCGGGTACTTACCGGGCTGGGTTGTCCATAGACCCTGGTGTCCGTCGGCGCCCCGACGTCTGCTGGCCGGTGGAGTCGGCCCGGTTTCCCGTCGTCCTCGACGGTAGCCTGCAGGTGCGGCCTGATGCCGCGGCGATTCGCCTACCTCGGGGAACACTCAATCCGAGGTATTTGGTCCTTCGCACTGTACTCACACGAACTCACGATCACTCGCATACGGCTTCCCGGAGCACGGACGAACCGGCCCGGTACTTCCCGTGGCGCGCGGAACTAGACGTGACGATGTGTCACAGGGTGCTGTCGCGGTCAAGACCGGCAGCGTACTGAGCTTTTCGGGAATTGTCGCATTCCCGAAAAGTACCTAACACACACACACAATAACAATTGTATATACGGATGCTCGCACACATCCTCGGTCGTCGACATAAACACGCGTGTCTCATGGCCTTGAAGAGGCAACGCACGAAACAATAACAACGTGCGAGATTTTAAGATATAATATTACATACAATATAAGATACATACTACGAAATAATATAATACATTAAGTATTATTTATTTCATTGCAACGACAGCTCGTCGCAATATATATATATATATATGGGGTATTCCACGTGAAGTGGTCCGATCAAAATTTTAAAATGCACCAAATTTTGGGTACACTTTGCAAATGTTTTTCAGAATACAGAAAAAAATTTTTAGGTACTGGAGTCTATTTGCTCAAAAGTTATTCTAACCTCAAAAAGTGAATTTTTCCATATTTTTTTCAACACCAGCTGGGTTTACCGCTATATAACTCAAAATCTATCAACTTTTACTATAGAACATTATATGTAACATTCGTTGCTAATTATATCTCGAATTTATTCTTCTGGGTTAGAATTTCTAATCTCAAGGTCAATGTTACATAAACTGCATGTCAATATTCAACTTGAAAAAAGTGCAAGTGGTCTGTAGCATTTTTATGGCCTCCAATTCTGTAAAAAGTTATGACAATTTAAAGAAACACGAAATTTTTTTAAAAATTTAAATGGGAATTACCATGTTAATTTTTGTGAATTTTTTGTCTTTCTTTAAATTGTCATAACTTTTTACAGAATTGGAGGCCATAAAAATGCTACAGACCATTTGAAAGGTATTGCTCCAAGCTTTCTTTTAGACTTTTGGATGAAAAAATCAAAGGTGGCGCACTTGCACTTTTTTCAAGTTGAATATTGACATGTAGTTTATGTAACATTGACCTTGAGATTAGAAATTCTAACCCAGAAGAATAAATTCTAGATATAATTAGCAACGAATGTTACATATAATGTTCTATAGTAAAAGTTGATAGATTTTGAGTTATATAGCGGTGAACCCAGCTGGTGTTGAAAAAAATATGGAAAAATTCACTTTTTGAGGTTAGAATAACTTTTGAGCAAATAGACTCCAGTACCTAAAAATTTTTTTCTGTATTCTGAAAAACATTTGCAAAGTGTACCCAAAATTTGGTGCATTTTAAAATTTTGATCGGACCACTTCACGTGGAATACCCCATATATATATTAGTATTTGTTGATGATCTTTTAATCTGTTGCAAAGACAAACATAAACTAAGTCAAGTCAAAACTAGTCTATTAAAAAGATTTGCAATGAAAGATTTAGGAAAAATTAAAAGTTATATTGGTATTGATATAGATTATAGTGAAAATAGAGATAAAATGACCTTAAGGGGTCAAGCCTGGGTTAACTGCTCAAAAAATCGATTTTTTTTTATTAACTTTTTTTAAAGTATTTCTTACATAAAACATTATCCCAAAATTTGAAAAAAAACAAAAAATTTTTTCGCAAGTTATAATTGAAATAAAGAAAGCATCAATAGACATTATTTCTCTAAAATTATTTTTGCAAAAAAAGACATTTTATTTTAATTTAACTAAAATAATATTTGCGAGGTTTTCGACGTTTACATACAAGTATATTAAACGAAGCAACTATCAAGCGTAGAATTTGGTAAAGTAGAAATCTACTTTACCATACGATTCAAATTTAATAGTTAATAAATAAATGATTCCTTTTACTCTAATATACTGCACAAATACGTACAGTTCTATTTGAAGTAAATATTGTCTGCATTGATAAAGTATTTACATTATTTTAGTAAATACTCAGTGGATTTTAAATTAAAAGTATAGTTTTAACTTTAAATTTTATTAGTTTTAAGAAATTAATTATAAGTTTATACAAAAAAAGAGCAGTAAAAAAAATGCCAGACTCAAGTAATAGAATACCTGGTACATCTGCTCATAAAAAAATTATCAACATCAGTAAGAACCAACTACGATGTACTTCCATCAACATTGATCCAGATCAAGTAAAAAGTTAAAAACTGATACCATTGAAGAAAGTAGCACAGAAAATAGAATTATTGATATATCACTACTTTTCCCAACATTAGAAGAATTTTTAGTTTGTCAGAATTGTCATGGTACAGTTACATTTTCTGAAGTTGATGTGAGAGGTTTGGGAAGTAAAATAACAATAACATGTACAAACTGTTTTAAGGTATTTGTTATTGATTCAAGTAGAAAAGTTGGAAAAAAAGTAACGCTTATGAAATAAATAGACGTTAGTGTACACAATGAGAACTCTTGGTCATGGGCATGCTGGTTTAGTTACTTTTTGTGGAAATATGGATTTGCCGAGTCCAGTTTCTCACAGTAATTATGACATTATTAATACAGAGATAAAAAATGTTTGTAAAGAAGTTGGTAAACAGTCTATGAAAGCAACTGTCGAGCAAGTATATGATTCAACAAGTCAGAATTGCCATATAAGTCTATCAGGTGATGGTTCTTGGAGGAAGCGAGGATTCAATTCTCTTCAAGGTGTTGATACTGCATGAGAATGAAAAAGTAATTGACGTTCCTCCAAAGCAATCTTTTTGCAGAGCATGTGAATTGCGACCAGAAGAAGAAACAAAAGAATATAGAGAGTGGTACTTTACGGCATGGAATATACTAATTATATTGGAGGTTTGAAACACTTTTACAAATAAGTACACATAAAATAACTTCAACCACATAATATCGCACTAAGCACAAATACACTGAGCATAACAAAACACTTGTTTATAATTTTATCTGTATTCTGCAAATATTGTATATCTAAGTGTTGACACATTGGTTATGCTGAAATGGAGAAACAAAGAATCAATTTCTTGACATAAACAAAATATAAATTTAAGGTTATGCAAATACTTATCTGATATAATTTGTTCATGCAGTTTTATAAACCACTTGTTTTTTTTACTTATTTTATTTAGATATTATATAATATAATATATATAATATATAATTCTACTTGATATTATAATAGCTTAAAACTGAAGTACAAACGTGTGGCTGGTGCACACTTCCATTAGCAGCTGTAACACTATATATGCCTCTCTCTTTCTCTATCACGTGACAAGGCTATCCGAAAAATCAATAATCTTAAAGAAGACTTGTCATGTGTGAGAGAGAGAGAAAGAGATATTGTACACAACTGTCAAACAGTATTTGTTTTTACTGCATTCTTTACATATTTTTAATTAAATTTAATGCTTATAATAAAAATTATAATCATATAATATAGTATATGATTTTTTATCAAAATATTTTTTAAAATCCATATAATCATGCATTAATATTCAATAATAGCAAAGTATTCTTGTAGTTTTAAAAAATTTTATTCCTCTTTTTATAAAGAAACTGATTTTTGAAGTTGATTTTCTGTTATTTTAGATAATACATGTATATTAAATTAATGCATGTTAAAAAATATACTGAGTATTATATTAATAAAACCAGAAAAAAGGCATTATAAACCTATTAAATATATATATTATTAAGATTATATATATATATATATATATATATATATATAAATTGTATAATACCTGAAGAATACGGTATTAGAATTATAAAATAAGTAAAACTTTAAATCTAATAAGTGAAACTTTAAATGCATTCATCTCATTAATGGTTTTTTAATGATTTTAGCTTACTTGCCGCAGGATATTTCAGAGCCAGGTTGATGAATCACTTTGAAATTTTGGGGAAACTTTTAAAATATATATTTCTACGGACTTATGTTGCCCAATTCTCAAAAAGATAAGTTTTAGGTGAATGTTATGTACGTATACGTACATATCATTCACTATTTTTCTTATTATTATCAACTTTTATATTTAATACATTGTTATTAATTTTTTTTTTAGAAAAAGAAAAACATAAGTCTGAAACATATGTTCCATGAACATTTTAAGACTTATTAGACATTAAAAGATGCATTCAGTGCTTCAACATCCTGCGGCAACTGCAAAAATTGATCAATTTTTTAATATCGTTAGAAGTTTAATAACCAGGATTAAAAATACATAATAAACATTTTTTATATTGATAAATATAAAGTATAATATATATATATTATGTAAAAAAAAATAAATTTGTAAGAAGAATTAAAAAAAAAAATTTATTCTAATAATAATTGTTTATTTATTTATAACATTTAACCCAGGCTTGACCCCTTAAGTCAAACAAATTATATTGAATCTTTAGCTGTAAAATATAATCTAGAAAATGCAAAACTATATGATACTCCAATGGAGTCAAATCTAAAACTAGAACAATCAATTGAGATTGATGAAAATATAAAATACAGAAATTTAATTGGTGAATTATTATATATAAGTACAGGCACAAGGCCAGATATATTATATAGCGTAAATTATTTAAGTCGATACCAAAGGTGTTATGTTCAAACGTATTATAAATACGCAATGAGAATTCTAAAGTATCTGTATAAAACTAAAGACTTAAAATTAACTTACTGCGACAATGTTAATATCGAAATACTATATTGTATGGTAGATTCTGATTATGCAGGTGATAGTGTAGATAACAAAACTACAACAGGTTTTGTCATTAGCTTATTTGGTAACTTCATTTTTTGGAAAACACATAAACAAACATCGGTAACAAAATGTTCAACTTTCGCAGAATACACTGCTATGTCCGAAGCAATAACAGAAGTACTATTTGTTAAAAACTTGTTAAGTGAATCATTTGATGTAAAATTCAAGAAACCAATTAACATGTACGAGGATAACTCATGAGCAATTGCGATTGCTGAATTAGGAATCTTTACAAAAAACTCGAAGCACATTGAACTGCAATATCATTTCATAAATGAAAATTATGAAAACGGAATAATCGACATTGTAAAAATAGATTCAAATTCAAACTTAGCTGATATGCTGACTAAAAGATAAAACCAAGTTTTTGAAAAACAGAGAAGCGTTAAGCTTGTTATAAATCGCGAAAAGTAGATAATGTTTGTATGGAATCACGATCACAAAATTTAGGAGGCGTGTTGTAATATGTAAATATATATGATCGTGATACTACTCCGAAATGGTACACGTCGCGCCATCTATTGGTATACAACGATTTTGTGCAGTCATACAAGCTCACGCGAGAGCAAGCGTACCGCGCATGTCTCGCGTCTATACTCTAAGCGCCTATTATGTACTATACCATACTTCGTGTATAGAGTCTGACTATGCTGTGCTGAACTATATACTCTTCTCTATCTACGCCAAGAGTAGTCGGACGTGCCGACAGGCTTTTATCACTTTACTTTAATTTACAATATAATATATTATTATCAAAACCTCACAGTGTTATAATCTAATTATTTATCCACCACTCCAACATCTCTATTAACCGTTAAGCCATACTTCACCAGTTTCTTCAGTACTTCTTCTAAGCAGCGCATGTGCTCCTCAAATGACTCTATCGTCATTGTGATGTCATCAAGGTAACCAAACACATGTGTTACATATTCTGGGCCAAACAGAACATCAATAGGCCTTTGGAATGTCATCGGAGCAGTTTGCAAACCAAATGGCATGCGGGTAAATTGAAGAAAACCTTTCTTTGGGACCGACAATGCTCTTTTACTAGATTTATCCAACGGTACTTGATAGAAGGCTTGGCGTAAATCGATTTTAGAGATATAACGTGCCTGTCTCATTCTGTCCAATATAGTATCCATGTTTGGTACAGGGTATGCGTCTCTTATCGTCTGCTTATTGAGGTCCCAATAGTCTATACAGAATCTATAGGTTCCATCAGATTTTTTGACCATCACCAGAGCACTTGTATAATCACTAGCGAACCATTCTACAATTCCTTCATTCCATAATCTTTCAACTTCTTCATGTGCATTCTCAATCATTTTTTGTGACTATCTACGTAATTTGTGACGAATGGGTATTGATCCTGGTATAATTTCTATGTGGTGTTCTATTATATTTATCATCCTAGATGATGTAGAAGAAGGAGGTAGTATTTTAGATACTAGCTTTTCCACCTTCTGTCTCTGTGGGTTTGACAATTCCGAGATTCCAGTACATTCGGCAAAGATTACCGGATCTTCTTTGGTCTCGTTACCATCATACGTTTTATGCTACGGTCCTTCATGTACTCTCCATAGTCTATGTTTATGACGTTCATCGACATCCCATTTAGCGCAGAAGTCTTTACTCAATACCACATCGTGTTCAAAAATTTCTTGTGCCTTCAATTCCAGTATTCCAACGTGTCCATCAACATCAAGGTTTAGTTTCAAAATTCCTATGGATTTATTAATTCCTCCATGAGCATTCTTCACATAGGAATCCGAGGGTAGGAGTCTATCTTTGAATTTCTCTACTACCCGCGGGCCTGTGACTGAAATCATTACACCTGAATCCAATAATCCTCTAAATATGTGTCCACCTATTTTTAAGCTTACGAATCCTCTGTTTTCCAAACTATTTTCCGCTACTATCTTTTCTACGTCTTCATCCTTCTTATTTACTTCATCTTTTATCCTTTCATTAGTTTTCTCTTCCGAATTTACTTTATTCACAGTACCAGCATAATCTCCCTTCTCATCTTCTTCAACATTTTTCTTCGCTCTTTTTTGATTATCATCGATTTTCCTCTCAATTTCCTTATCTTAGATTTTTGTCTATATACTCCAATCTAGATCCGTATTATTACAGACTGTGTGTTTATTTTCTGTTGATACTATAGAGTTCCTAATCGTTGTCAAGTAGCTAGGTTGTTTAGCTGTACTTCCATCATGGTTTCTTGCGTTACCCGTTGTTCTTGCTTTTTGATCGTTTGAATTCTCGCTTATCTGTTGAAATAAATCGTGAACTGCTGTAAATAATGTTGGCATCTTCTTGTAATCGGACTTTTCTTCTTCTTCAAATATTTTCTTCATCTCTTCATTAGGCTTAACATAATTCAGGGTGATCTTGTCACACCCGCAATTATTTTCACCGTCATTAGCTTCATCAATAACTTCATTAACAACTTTATTATTACTAACATCCTTCACTATTAATTTATTCTTCATTTCATTTTCTTCATTTCTTTCTAGATTTATGCATGGTAGGTGCTTTGATTCTTCCGTCATCTTCACAAACATCTCATTCATTCTCTCTGGCCAATCAACATTATTACTTCTCTTCACTTCACTTCTTCTCTTCAATACTTCATCTAATAGAGTCAATTTTGTCTCGGGTAGTGTGTTCGAGTTTATTGTCTCTGGATGAATGTTTGGGATCCCTGCTGCTGTTGCTGAGGGGTTTTGGATCCCATTTGACCCCCAGCGTTGCCGTTTCTCCATGCTTGTTTTAACAGTTATTGAACGTGTATCCTTGAGTCCCGCAAACTTGGCATGAGAAGCTGTTCTGTTGTGATCTAAATGGGCAGAAGTTAGCCATGTGTCCATTTTGTTTGCAGACATAACAAGTTATGGATGGATATTCTGAGGCTCTGTGTCCTACTTGATTACAATGGAAACAGGCTCCAACGAATCTTTGATTAACGGCAGAGTTTCCATCTTGTGACTGTTGGTTAAACCGAGGCCTAGCCCCTGTTTGATTCTGAGAGAAATTGCCTTGGTTACCAGCATTTCTCCAATTTCCAACATTTCCTGCGTTGTTAGTCGAATTTCCAACATTCGCCGTATTTTCGTAATCACCATTATTTTGTTTAAACGGTCGATTGTTTTGTCAGTTCGTTTTTTATGTTGGTTGTCCGTTTTGTTGAGGTCTAGTCACATTTGCAGCGAATTGGGGTACATTTACGGCAGCTACCGTCGGTGGAGGCATCATATCAGGCAACTCCACTGTTGCTTGTATGGTTGGTTCCTTCGACGATTGTTTCGCCTTTCTATTCGTACTCTTTTTGTTGCTCTTGTTTTTCTTATCCTCTGTTTGGACAGGGCAAGTTTCTGACACGTCTTTTCCATCAATTACCGCACCTTTACCGACTTTCATTGATTCCGGTGCTGCTGCTTCTGGAATTTTTGTATTCTCTATTGATGGAGGTGGTCTAAAGCTCTTATCCAAATCAATCTTATATTCATATCTTCTACTATACTTCTCAATTTGTTCGTATGTCCCACATTTTCTCTCAGACATGGGATCTCTATAATCTGGTTTAAAGTTTCTCCAGACTATTTTGATCTGTGTTGTTATGGAAGGATGATTCCTTAAATGCGAGAATATGTGTTTCATACAACTCACATAATTGGTTATGGTTTCAGACTTCCCTTGAGTTCGCTTCCAAGCTTCATCCCATACGTCTGCTTCCGACAGTTTTTTCATGAATTGTGAACGGAATGCTTTGAGGAAGTTTTTTCATCCTTTCTTTCGCAATTCATCGTGCACATTCGTATACTAGCGACCTGCTTTCTTCGTGAAAACAAATGGTAGACCTTTGAAAAATTGTTTATCTGTCATATTCATGTTCATACGGAAGTTGGTTAACCTGCTTAGGAACTCGTTCGGATTGTCCTTTTCCTCAACTGAGTATGTAAGATTCCAACTCTTAAAAGCTCTGATAATTTGATCATTCTCTTGGAATTGGGAACTTTTCGACTTCTTCTTTTGTAATTTCTTTTGTTTAGATTTCTTCTTATTTTTCTTATTTCGTATTTCATCGTCATCTGAGTTCGAATTATCTTCACTGCTACTGTTAGAATCTTCACTGCTAGTATCCTCATCATCATCACTATCAGAGTCATTATCATCATTACTGTTATCATCAGAATTCGAGTCATTACTATCATCATTACTATGCTTTTTATTATTCTTCTTTGTTTTCTTCTTTTCTTTTTTCTTTTTCTCATCATCCTTCATTTTCCTGTGCTTTTTCGTGTTTATTCCCTTTTTCTTTTTAGTTTCTTGTTCTAACTCCTCTTCGAATTTTGAGTTTTCTGTTGGTATTTTTTGATTTTTGACTGCCGGAGCGGTGCACTGCATTGGTTCTTTAGGATAAATTCTTTCTCCATCAGATCCCGATTCGTCGTCCCTTCGTGGGTGTTGTCTAAGATTCCTCTCGTACGATGGTGTACTTGCTCTTTGGCTTAGAGTCATTTGTTCTAGATTATCCATGAATTGGTTGACCATATGTCCAATGCCAGCGTTTCCTCCAGCTTCTCTTCTATCAGCGTTATTATCTTCCTTCCTTTTACTATTTTGCCGTTCATGTGTAATTTTCGTCTCTCTGTATTTTCCGAGTCCGTGCTGCTACCATCAACTTTATTAACTGATGAGGTTGAGTTTCTTTGTAGTCCTTGTGTAAATGGACTCAAAGGCTTCTTACTAATTTCCATTTGTTGCTTGTTTTGCACATTATGTAGTTTTGCAGTTTCCTCTAGTGCCTCAGAGGCGGGTATCGCAGTTAGGTTGATACTTTCCTGTACCAGCGGTTGAGAAGAATCCGGACTACTTTTGGAGCTGTACTTCCTTGTTCTTAATGTATTTAAACTTGTATTTGTTCGCTCTTCTGTTAGTAATCTCTGTACTTCTGGCATTAATAATAACTGTCTGTCCAAATTCTGCATTTAAGTATAGATAGAGCAGAAGATGATAATGGAAAAAATCTAGATATTATGCTTCCTATAGAATTTCTTAATTCATTGACTCCTAATGGGCTTCCTATATATACATTAAAATTATTAGTTGGCGCAATAATAATTCTTTTAATGGAACAAGGATATCAGTGAAAACATTAATGAAACATATAATTCAAGCAGGAATTATATGTGAAGAAGAATTGGAAAATCAGTTTTCATACCGAAAATAGTATCGCCACCTAATGAAGAAATACCATTCAATATGCGTCGAAAACAATTTCCTATTCGATTATGATTCGCAATGACTATTAATAAATCTTAAGGACAATCATATAATCATGTTGGCGTCTATCCATCAACTTCAATTTTTAGCCATGGACAAATATACGTTGCTCTTTTAAGAGTTAAGAGCAGAACAAATTTAAAAAATTTAGTACTAAACAATGCAAAAATAGAAAGTGATAAATTAAAGAATAAGCACAAAATTTACACTAAAAATATTATATATAAAGAAATATTGTACAAAATTTGTACGAAAAAGTTCTTTATATTAAAACTAAAATATTAAAAGACGGCTGCAGCATCATGCTCTTTAAATAAATTAATAAATGTTTGCGCTGAAAATTTTAAAAAGTTTACTTACAACCGGCTGCAACATTTAATTACAACAGTAAAGAATAAAATGTTCTTTGAAAAATTATATGACTCTTCAAAATATACTTTAGCAGCAGGACCTCAACGTAAGAGTCGATATCACAATATAAATATGGTGACTAACGATGGAAGGAAACAAAATAATATTTTACAAGTTGCCCAGTCAATGAACATCAATTTCATATATATATATACAGGGTGAGGAAAAAGTATGGAAACCCCTGGAAATTTTGTGATTTTTATAGTAATGGTCAAACCCTAGGTAACTTTCAACGAGGAACCCAGCGGTGACCTCTGATTCGACCTTGAACAACATTTTTAAGGTGATCCCTAATCCTCCTTTTAGCGCTACCCAGGAACAACGACGTGAACCTAGAAGGAATATGTTCCCTTCGGGGTACTTTTTTATAGTGAGTTCCCCTCGCCTCTCACGTGTTTGCATTTATAACAGATGCTCAAATTGTTCTCCATTCTCTTCCTGATAGTAACCAATCCCATTTAAAATGATTCAATTGCATTTCGAATCATCTGTCGTGGAATGGCATTGATTTCTTGAACTATTCTACGCCTTATTTCTTCAAGGTTTTGTGGTTTATTTCTGTATATGTAAAAAATAGTCCAAAGGTGTTAAGTCTGGAGATCTTGAAACCCACTCTACTGTACCTCTTCTACCTATCCGTCTTTCAAAAAATGTCTCATTCAGGTATTGCCTGACATTTACACCGTAATGAGCTGGAGCATCATCTTGCTGAAACTATGTATTTTCAAAATCATCTCCTCTTAGGCCTGGATAGCTGGAACAATCTAATTTCGTAAAAGTTGTTCATAACTTACAGCATTCAAATTTCCTTCGATAAAAAAGGGACCTATTATTGTGTCACCTATCATACCTACCCACACGTTCAATTTTTGCGGATATTGAATGTGAGTTTCTCCCATCCAATGAGGATTTGTATCGGACCGATATCTAAAGTTATGACGATTGACTTCGCCATTTAATTAAAATGTCGTCTCGTCTAAAAAAACGATATTTTTTTAAAATATTGGATTTTCAATTAATATTTCCATCATCGTCTCACAAAATTCCACCCGGCGATCAGGATCATCCTAATTCAATTCTTGCACAAGTTTTATTTTGTAAGCATGAAATTTGTCTACCTTTAATATTTTAAGAACAGTTTTTTGATCGATGTCCTGTTGCAAAGCTGCTGATCAAGATGATTCATGTAGATATTCCACAAAAGACAGTAAAACGTCTTAAGGTTTTAAAACTATGGATTTAGACAAGGAGTTTCACCATTGCCGTTTCAAAATGTTGCATTAAAGAGATTAATAACATTAGTATACGATCTTTGCTGATCACCCCAACCCCTCATCATTAGAATAGATATTCGTTCTCTTTCAGACCAACGAAACATTTTAAAAGTTTTTAAAAAACAAAAAGGTAATTGTAATATAGTTATTGTAATCAACAAAAAAAGAATTTAGAAGTATTTAATAAATTTATCGAATTGGTTCAACCGCAAAACACTATTTTTTCTTTTTTATTGATCAATTAAGTTTTTATTTCAAGAGTCTATTTTTTATGACAAGACTATGACAACAATTAAATATGGTTTCAACTTACAATTAATAGAAGTAAGAACAAATAAAATTTTTAAATCTGAATGGTAAAAACTTTGGCGAAAAAAAACGTGACTTCATCTTTTGACAATATTACCGCCGAAAAAAATGAGACCCGGATGAACGGTTTAGGGTAAGAAAAGGGTTGTCCCCTTTATAAATAAATTTTTTTTTAAAATCTAAAAAAATAAATTAACGATAGATCTGTAAATTGCTTTTAACCTTTAGAGGGTCGGAAAACGCCTAGAGGCGTAAACATTTTTTTTCATAAGTACTTAATTTTTTTCATTTAAATAACTCAATTCAGATGTGAGAGTTAACGAAATCTCCAAACATGATTCTGCAACCAAAAAAATTAAAAAAAGTTTCCAAGACATTTCTAGTTTCGATGTCAATCCTACTTGAAAATTATGTGTAGGGGTTTCAGAAGTCACTAGTTACAATTTTTTATTCAGAATGCTCATGTTTATGTATGTTTGAAAATTTCAACATTTGACCTTACCGTACCGAACCGGAATACGCCTCTAGGCTTAAGGGGTCTGACTCACCAACATAGCAATTTAGTTTGGCTGTAACTCAGGGACCTTAGACCACATTCCTATAGAAAAATGCGATTTTCAAATTTTTCAAATCCCCGGCCCTCTAAAGGTTAATTCGTTTTCTAACAAAAATCAACTCTGCTTATGTATTTTTGAAAATACTTATTCAAGATTTTTTCACATTTATTAGTCAAATATGAATTACAATTTTTCATTAATAGGCCAGGAAAACTACCTCAAAAATAGTCGTTTGAAATAACTCGGTTAACCTTGAAAATGAGATTCAAGGTCAAATCAGAGGTCAGCGCTGGGTTCTTTGTTGAAAGTTACCTAGGGTTTGACCATTGTTTGTTTTCTATTACTATAAAAATCGCAAAATTTTCAGGGGTTTCCATACTTTTTTCTCACCCTGTATGTATATCGATTTATAGGATAAAATTTACGTAAGTTTTTTTCATAATTTTTTTATTTATAAAGTTTTATTAAATAGCAAATATTGTTCAAGAACGATTTTAAATTATTGGAAATTGGGAATAATGAAATAGAAAGTAATTTTGAAATCACACCAATTATCGTGTTTATTGATTACTGTGTTCGCGCTTATTACCGCTTTTCATATATTAAAATGTTTATTTATAAACAGTAGAGTTTTGAATTCTTGAATTATAAAATTAAACACATTATATCGGTTTATTAATTAGTATTTTTGAAAATGTGTATTAATGCAAGAAATAATACGGAAAATAAGTTTGAGAGAGTTATTCGTGTAGAACCCAAAATCGAGTCGTACGGTAGAATAGAACAATAAAGAAAAAAGAACGTGTATACTCTAGGTAATAATGGAAGACGAAGCGACGCCGCGCATAGCTTCGAACATATGATGAACATATGATCGTCCTTCGATACATGGAATATATTCGGTACGTTTGGGGTACGCTACTTGAGAGGATTAGGTTTGAGAAGTGTGCGTCCTTTCTTTTGCATGGCAGTATATTGCGAGTTGTTGACGAGACAACATTGACACTTCGTATCGAGTGGTCAAACGCGTTGTGAACTGTATTCGAAACTGTGTGCGTGCGTGGTCCTATGTAAACTGTTTTAGTAAAGCATAAGATATTTTATTTGGTTTGTTGTTCGGCGATAGTGGTTCGCTGCTAACCTTTGTGAGGTTCCGCGATAGTATTCACTGCTAACCGTTATTGGAAGGTTCGACGATAGGGTTCCCTGCCAACCATGGTTATAAGGTTCGACGAGAGCGAATCCACTGCCAACCAGTGAGACGCGGTACGGCGAGAGTACGTCCACTGCTAACCGTTGTCGTAAGGTTCGGCGATAGTGCGACAACTGCTAACCGCTAGTTTCTTAACGTGCTTGTTGTTATCACCGATCGATGAGGCGATCAAAGGGTAATTTGAAGTTACTGGATGAAGGACCACGACGCACCAGTACAAGGCTTCAACACTCAATTCGTAAATATATAGTGTGACAATATGCTTTGCACATGTCAAGTAATGAGCTATCGAACCCACAACGAAACGAACACCTACCTACCCATATACAATTCCCTACATCTACCTACCCGCACAGTAAATAAGCCCTACCTACCCTCACAGACTAAAACCCTATCCCAAGCACAGCACACATAAGCAGCCGAAGGACTAGGGTGGTCCTGGCTTTGAAGGCCCTGGGCGAGCTCGGTCAGTATCAGGTAGGCTCCTCCGGGTTTCACACCGCCAAGCAGATGAAGCAAGGAGGCTATAAAACAGGAAGCCTCGAGGACCCTCCTTAGCTTTACAGAACAGCAGACTATGCGAAGAGGCAACATCCGGGCGGAACGCTATGGAACCTCTAACGCCAACCAGTATACAGCTGTAAAAGAGAAACTAATAAATACAGATAGGCATTAAGAGGGTAAGGAACCAGAAAGAGAATACACAGCAATAGGCAGAAGACAAAGATAAAGGAAATACATGTACAGCTGTATACAATCACTACAGCTGTACAAAGAACAGCATAGGACAAATTGAGATTAGGTTGCTGTACACAAACAAAGTGTACATCCGACCTCTTGGATATGCACGCATACAAATACGCATAATTGCGTAAACCTCACGACGAAGTAGTTACCTGGAGCTGTAGACGGAGCGGAGATCAGTAACCGAGGTTGACGTCGTCGAGGAGAGAGGGGTGAGTCGGCCTCGAGCAGCGATGCGGCGGCGGGTGAGTTTGTACCTGAAACTCACATCGTACAAGTTATTTGAAGAACGCATGAAGGAACGAAGTAATAGTCACCTCGGAGGAAGTATACAGCATCCCCGAGACTTGAACTGCACCAGGTCAACACGCCCGTACAGCATGGTCACCGCCACAGCCTGAACACCGCGGTACTCGACTCGTTCGCGCGATGCGAGATTGAGGTGCCGTGCGCAAGTACGTACTGCGCAGGCGCGCGGTACGATCGCGGCTCTCGAGTACGCCGAGAGCAGAGCTCTACGGTCAGCCGTCCTGAGCGGATCAATTTGTTTCATATCGAGAAGCCGCAGTATATCCTCGTAGCAAACGAAAGTAAGAGAGAGAAAAGCGAGAGCGCTAACGAAACCCCGGAAATATCCCCGAGCATCGCCGTACAAAGGTTAGTGATTGTTCACTTTTGCCGCTTGAGGTACCGCCGCGTACCTTGGTTTCGTGTGTGCGAGTTCCTAATCCCATCCTACCCCTTCCCGTCCCCTACAGCGAACCGGGACGCTATCAGCGGAGTAAAGCTCCAAGTAAACTCGATAACCCGCGAGTTATCGGATCGGTTGTCGCGTAATAACGCGGCTGGCGCCCACCCCTGTGTTATATAGATTTAGTTAGTAATAAATACACGTTTTAATTATTAATAGACCCTGTAATTATTAACCTGCACCCTAATCCCCAGTGCAGCGGTACAATAGATTAAGTAAATGATCATTCGCGTTAGATTCATATTGTAGGTTATTTAATATTAATAACCACTTGTTTAACTACTGGATTTACTTATCACGTTTCATCAATATTTGTATAGTAATTGTAATATGATTTCATGTATTTATTGTAATTATTTCTTTTATACCCACTTCAGACTCATGCATATTAGTTTTTAATGATTTCAAATTAGTTAATGACTGTTAATGTTTTAAATTTAAGGCCCAAAAATCCTAAAGTTGAGTCTCATAATTTATTGTATAACGTACGTACACCCAACCTTTTTGATATGATGAGAGTTAAACTACTGAAACGATATTTGGATTAGTTAAATGTATATTCGGTCGAATTTCTTGTTTCTTATGAAGTATAACGAAATAAATAGCAAATACTGTTAAAGTATGATTTTAAATTATTTGACAGTCGGATTACTTAAATGTACATTCAGCACAATTTCTTTTATTTATAGAATTTTTAGATTAAGAAAATTAGATTTTCTTTATTAACGGTTGAATTACGTAAATGTATACTTAGTATAATTATACTGATAAATAAAATTGTTATCTGTCTGATAAATTTTAAAGTATAAGATAAAAATATCTTTGATTCTAATTCCCATATTTTCTCTACTTATTTATATTTTTATTACACCTTTTCTATATCTAACTTATATTCCATAATATTTTCCTGCAATTGAAAGTATTCAATTCGAAAACACCTTCCAAGAAGGTGTCAAAACCCGCAAGTATTGTGCTATTCTAATCAAACTTTGAAAATTGTTATCTGATAAATAAATTCTGCAATTCAATCTGATATTGTTATCTGATAAATAAATAATTTTAATTTCTAACTACCTTATTTTATCTATTTCTTTGAATTTTAATGTAACATTTTTATAAATATTACGAAAATTTCGTATAAAAAATTTCTGCTATTGAAAGAATTGAAATCAAACTGAAATCGACAAGTATTTTGAATCGTACCATAAATTTATATTTTATATAAACATTTTTATATATATTACTTAAACTTCCTAAAAAGTTTCTGCAATTGAAAGCACTGAAATCAAACTGTAATCGACAAGTATTTTGAACCATGCAAAAATTTCTACCAATCTGAATACAGATTTTTTTATATGAAAAGTATCTTACACTATTATTTTTCATTTCTGGCCCTCACATGTTTTACAGTAATTAATAAATAATATTCTAATGATATTATATTGTGCAAAATTAATTTCTGTAATACTAATAAAATGGACATTTCTTTTTTATTCTTTTAAATAATAAAATAATACTTGCACCACCGTTGGTTAAACGCTTCATATATGTGTTAATTCTGACTTACTAATGTATTCCTTTACATTTATGAAAGTATATAATACCGTGAAGAAACTGCAATGAGTAATAATATATAAATATTGCAATACTATCTGGCAATATTAATATCCTACATCACCAATGATAAAATAGACATCATTATTTTTATCTAATAAAGTTCCTAATAGAGGCCTGCGATGGCTTGGTCGGTAGGGCGACGGACTCGTAATCTGGAGGTCCCAGGTTTGATTCCCGGCCCCGGCCGATTGATACAAGCACCACTAGCGACTGTATTTTCAACAAGTGCTTTCTTCACCAAGACATCGTATGACCTCCGTCGCTGATTAGCAAGTTTTTCTTAGTAGTTATGTAAAATAATTATTATTTCACTTAACTAAGGATATACAATCTACATGATTTTACCAATTAATTAATTAATTAATAAGATAAAAGCTAAGATGTATGTAATTATTTATAAAATGTAACATCAGTTAATATAGTCAGAATTAACACATATATGAAGCGTTTAACCAACGGTGGTGCAAGTATTATTTTATTATTTAAAAGAATAAAAAAGAAATGTCCATTTT
The DNA here is from genome assembly GCA_026168455.1 of Theocolax elegans. NCBI lineage: Eukaryota > Metazoa > Arthropoda > Insecta > Hymenoptera > Cerocephalidae > Theocolax > Theocolax elegans. Next base: position 37,741,750 of record CM047428.1, read on the forward strand.
ATTAGTATTACAGAAATTAATTTTGCACAATATAATATCATTAGAATATTATTTATTAATTACTGTAAAACATGTGAGGGCCAGAAATGAAAAATAATAGTGTAAGATACTTTTCATATAAAAAAATCTGTATTCAGATTGGTAGAAATTTTTGCATGGTTCAAAATACTTGTCGATTACAGTTTGATTTCAGTGCTTTCAATTGCAGAAACTTTTTACGAAGTTTAAGTAATATATATAAAAATGTTTATATAAAATATAAATTTATGGTACGATTCAAAATACTTGTCGATTTCAGTTTGATTTCAATTCTTTCAATAGCAGAAATTTTTTATACGAAATTTTCGTAATATTTTGTCACGCTGCACTGGGGATTAGGGTGCAGGTGATGGGGGATAATAAAAATAAGGAATATATAAAATAACTTAATTTATTATCCGATGCGATTCTATAAATATCTGCTTACGAAGTAATTATCACGGGTGCCAGTCGCGTCCGTTACGCGAGCTCAAGCTCGGCTGAGATCGGCTCAGGGAGGGGGCGAATTTACGAAGGCGAAATGCGGCTCACTGCGGATTGCACGGGTGCAATCTATAATTTAAAAATCACGAATAGTTATTCGAATCAATGCTACTCGTCCGCGACGAGTTTAATGTCGACCGACGGCGCGGCTGCGATACGCGATCGCGGGTCGAAGCTGCTCAAAGAAAAAGGGGGGGGGAGAAGGGGGAAACCGCGATAACTCGCACACACACAGTAAGGAAGCACGGGAATTGCCCAAAACGGAATAAAGGAGGCACGAGAAGTATCCACCAACCTTTGCTGCGATGCTGCTCTCGCTTAACTTTCGCTAAATAAATTTGCGCACTCGCTACACACACTGTGGTTCGCACACCGGATCGGACGTCGTGACGCTACGGCGATCGGAAGAGCTCTGCTCTCCTCGGCGTGGTCGACGCATTGCCCGTGTGCGCGCATGCGTCGCGACGGCCCACTTGCGGTGCGTACGCTGCCTTACTCGAGTGCGGCTTGAGTAACATGGCCGCCGCATCGTCTCGAAGTGTACACCTCGTCCGTTCCCGCAACAACAATGGTGCCGTTGACGACGACGTAAGCTGCTTGCCAGGTAATTATAAATTCGTTCCTTATTGTTCGCCCATCGGCTAATAATCTCGGTGGTTACAGGGCTTCGGAAG